>CM052708.1:100980334-101045319 GCA_028551405.1 Uromys caudimaculatus
GGGTAGGTGGGAGAAGGAATTCCCTCACAGAGGCGGGGAGGGGAAGGGGATATGGGCTTTCCAAAGAGAAGACCCAGAAAAGGGGAAACATTGGAAATGTAAATAAAGTATCAAAAATAAATAAAAAAAGAAAAAAACCAATATTAATAATTGATTTGTGTTAAATTTATATGTATTTTATGTAAAATGTAACATGTCAGTTAAGCCTAAAACAAAAGTTTATTTTTCTCAGTCCTTTGTAGGCTAAAAGATCAATGTGGTATCTAGTCTGGTTTCCCATAAAGCCTCTCTCCCTGGCTTGTACATTGTAGCCTCTTACTTTGTCCTCCCATTCCCTGTACCACACTCAAGTTTGTCCTCAGCCTTTTCATAAAAACAACCATATTGGCTTAGAAATTAGAACCTACCAACCGTACCATACTTACTCAAATTATCTCTTTAAAGGGTTCATCTCCAAATGTTGCGTTTTTCTGAAAGACTAGGAAAGAAGATATCAACACCTGAATTTTGATGTAACATAATTTATTAGGCAATTATCATTTGTTAACTTAAGGCAACTACAAAGTATTATGCTTTAAATTTGTGCAACAGTCATGGGGTTGTGGTGTGTTGAACAAATCACTCAGTTATTGCCACTACAGTCTAATAATATAGATAATTAGCTAAGAATTCTAAATCAGTCAGCTACTCAAAACTCAAAATTTGAACACAGTACAATCAGTCAAATGGAAAGACTGTGGTAAAACAGATACTTAGTACATTAATAGTAGGAAGACTGTGTGGCTGCAATTAAATAAAGGATATTTATCAAATTCTAATTTATATACTATATTTCCCTTTCATAAAGAGATATAACTTCTTGAAAATATTTTATAAAAGTATGGTACCAAATATATAAAAATTATGAAATATTCTTGTATATTATTTGTTTACTACTACCTGAAAATGGAAATCAACTAAAATATATTAAGATAGTGAAATAAGCCACACTATATTTATATTTAGTTGGTAATAGAATAATAAATAATTGTAATAAATAAAAAGAAAGAAGGAAAGATAGATAGATAGATAGATAGATAGATAGATAGATAGATAAATGGGTTGTATCCATTTATTTATTGCCAGAAATCAGATTATTTCATTGCTTTCAAAATAAAGGCAAAATAAAATGTCTAACAATTGCTGCTGCCTGATAAGTTATTTTTCCATGAGAGAAATGTGCATGTACAGGGACAGAAGATAGAAAAAGAGAAGAGATCAAGGAGACCAAAATGGTCAGATTATTTAAGAAGAGCCTTTGGGGGAGGGGCAGCCCAGCCCCTGGGCTGGGAATTTCAGGGTTGGGGGGCAGGTAATGGCAAATAGGGACTGAGAGACGCTGGGAGAACCTGAAGGCCAGGGCTGCTTTGATAAATAAAATATTCACCCCAGTCCCTTGTCCAAGCTTCTGAAACCAAACATTACCTTTTAAAATTATGTATATGAGGCTAAAATTTTTAATAGTTATTTGTAGAATGAGGAGAGAAAGGATGAAATAAACAAGCACAGAGTTAGTGTTTTAGGGATTGTGGAAGTCCACATGTCTGAAATTTCAACATTTGTGATACTGAGATATGTTATTTCTGAGGCCATCTGGAGCTACATGGTGAGACTTTCAAAAGACCAAAGCAAAACAAGACATTTATTGCTTATAAAATACATATTTAACTTTTTGGGACATAATTAACATTCAATAAAATTTGAATATAAAAGTTACTAAGTTTTGACAATGACTTTAAAACTATCACCAAAATCATGATGATCAATTGATTTAGCTCCCTCAAATGTTTTACTCTGATGTATTATTATCTTACCTGATATATGCCTCAACTTCTACATATAACCAACTCTTTTGTGCTGATATAATTGTGATTTCTTCCCCTTTATGTTTTTTCCATCAATCATGGCAACTATTTTGAGAGGTTTGAGTCATAGCTTAGTAGTAAAATGTGCTCTTAACATTTAACAGGCCTTAGGTTAAATTTCTAAAACCAACAAATAAAAAATATATAAACTAATAAGGAACAATTATTTTCAATACAACAGTATTGCATCAGTTTTTTAAAAAATACTTCTTTTTGTTGCTAAGAATTTTGTAGCAGTTGACCTGTTCTAAACTCCTGGCAGTTGTGTGGACCACTTGTACACCTGCCCAAATGTTTTATATTCCCAAAAGAAAGACATTCACGCACACAGACACAGACACACAGACACAGACACAGACACACACACACACACACACAGACACACACACACAGACACACACACACACACACAGACACACACACACAGACACACACACACAGACACACTTCTTTTTAATATGTCCTAAGTCGCACAATGACTGGGTACTCCCAAATATCCCCACAGCTAACACACTCTCCCTTCCAATATTTCTGAGTTATTACTTATAAATCTATATTTTATCTTTGCTGCCCTGGACCCTGTTGGGTGGTCCTCCTGGGGCTGCTTTCCACTTGCACCTGCATTTCTGCTATCTCACACTCTTGTGCTTTTCCAGCATGATCAGTCTTCTATGTCCTCATTATGGAGGAATCCTTCTTCCTGTCTCCTCAGTTCCTTCCTGTGAATCCTAAAAGTCTTGCCTCTGTCTCTCTTCCTGGCCTTTGGCTGTCAACAACTTTATTGACCAGACAAAAACAACTGGGGACAGGCTTCCTTTAGTGCTATGTGCAGGACATTGCAAACAGGTTTTTTTTGTTTGTTTGTTTTTGGTTTTTTTTGTTTTTTTATTGTTAACATAATTAGCATGAAAACACAAGCCACTACAGTATTCTGCTACTATAACATATTACATTTTGTTCATTTATTCACCAGTTGGTGAATAATGTTTGTAAATTTGTGTTCATTATTTGGCTGCAGCAAATAATACCAATATTAACATTTACATGGCAGGCACAGTTATGTCTCTAATTCTGTGACAAAATATCTGGTATAAAGCAATTTAAAGAAGGTGTCTTAGTCAATGTTCTGTTGCTGTGAGGAAACACTGCAACCACAGCAACTCGGTTAAAAGAAGCCTTTAATTGGTGAAAATGTAAGCCTTTAATACAACAGTGTTGCATAACTTTAAAAGTTTTATTTCTTTTTATTGCTAAGAATTCTTTACGTTTTCAGAGGGTTATCACCAAGGCAGGAAGAATTGCAGCAGGGAAAATGGTAGCCAGCAAGCATGGTACTTGAAAAGTGAATAAGAGCTACATCCTGATCCATAGGCTGAGAGAGTGACACTAGACCTGGTATGAGCTTTTGAAACCTCAAAGCCCACTCTCAGTGACACAAGCCCTCCAACAAAATCATATGCCCTAATCTGGACTCCTAAATCTCCTAAATCCTAACACCATGTTGACTAAGTACTCAAATATATGGATCTAAGGGGGCCATTCTTATTCAAACTACCACATTCCACTCTCTGGTGCCTAAAGGCTTATAATCATAACATAATGCAAAATGCATTTAGTTCAACTTCAGAAATCACAGTGTCAACACTTTAAAAGTCCAAAGTTCAAAGTCTCACAGCAATATCTTAACTTTAAACCCAGGAAAAATCAAAATAATGATTAAAAAAAAAAAAAAAAAAAAAACTCCAGATCATCACATACTTTCAAAATACAATGACATAGTTCAAAAGGAAGAAAAAGAACATAGTAAGGAAATACTGAACCAAAGCAAAACCTAAAATCAGCAAAGCCATTCCAAACTCTACAGCCCCATGTCAACCTACAACTTCTTTCCGCTTTGTTGATTATAATATAGATAGCTTTATTGGACTGGTTCCACACACTGTTAGCAGCTTTCCATGACAGGTATTCTATGACTTTGGCATGTTGAAAGTTTTTGAGTCTCGAACACAATCCAGTTTCAGGCAATGGCCTCTCTGGGCCTCCATGCTGGGATACACCTGGCCTTAGCTCCCTTCATTAGCTGAGGAGGGAGATAACACAAACTTTTCTTATGTCCTTGATTCTAAAGCCAAGCTCTGCTCCTTATTGGGGCTGAAATATAGCTCTTTTATTCAATTTCATTTGCATCAGATTTATGTTGTTGATGGTTTCCTTCACTCTTCAAAGTTTTCTTTAATTTGTTTTCACAATTGGGAGCTTAGCTGAGTAGGGTCTTTCTTTATTCCTTTTAAGAGTAAATTTTCTTTAAACTTTTAATATCATTGAACACAGACCTTCTTTCCATTCCACTTCCTGGTGCTCCTTTTCTCTTCAAACTATACATTTCATATTTTTACTTGCTCAGTTTACTTTTCTTTTTTTTTTATTTTTTTTTATTTTTGATACTTTATTTACATTTCCGATGATTCCCCTTTTCTTTGGAAACCCCATGTCCCCTCCCCGTCCCCGCCTCTGTGAGGGAATTCCTCCTCCCACCTACCCGCCCACCCATTCCCATATTCCCACCTTGACATTCCCTTTTACTGGAGCCACTAGCACCCTCAGGCCCAAAGTCCTCTCCTTTCTCCCTGGTGGCCATAGAGGTGATTCTTCTGCCTCATATGTAGTCCAAATCATGGGTCAATAGATGTGTATTCTTTGGTTAGTGGTCTGAACTAGAGATCTGCATAACCATGGCCAGTAAGAACCAAATTAATACAAGGTCAACTTTTCAGACAATGGCAAAAATCACATTCTTCTCCAAAATATCACAAGAATGGGTTTTAGGTCATTTACTAATATTCTTCTCTGAAACCTCTTGTGCTGGACTGTCATAATTTATATTGCTCTCAGCACCACTGCTGTTCACAGTCCTTCTAGTATGGCCTGTTATGCACTACTTAAAGATTTCATCTATTTTCTTAATCTATTCTCAAAGTTCACATTCCACCATAAACAACATGGCCAGTCTTGTCATAGAAATACTCTTCTCCCTGGTACCAATTTCTGCCTTCATCATTGTTCTATTGCTGTGATATAGTATTCTGTTGCTGTTATATAGCACAGTTCTATTGCTATTGTTCTATTGTCTGCCACAGTTAGCAGGGTTTTTTTTTTGAGAATACTCACCTTTAACTGAAATATTTATTATATAGAAGATCAGTTGACAGGACATATGTGAATCTGCCTGTGGGATTGCTTGATGTGCACATGTACATTTGTGTAGTGATATATTTCTTGCTTAAATGCTTGCTCAATTTTCAGGTAAGGCCATCTTGTTTTGGAGTTTTCTTTGTGGGGGAATTTGCATTTTATAAGTAACAGTGATGGCCAATCTTAATCATCATTTCTATTGGATCTGGTATAACTGTGTTATGCATTTGGGTGAGTCTGTGAGAGAATTCCTAGGAAGAATTAAAGCAGAGAGTGAAGCATGCCCAACAGAAGTGAGAAACCCCATCAAGTGGATGCCCAGATGTTGCAGGAAATATTAAAAAAGAAGGAATATATCATGTTCCTGCTCTATGACCTGGTTATCTCAGCCCATGTACTGGTGAGCAATGATTGACCTGCTTTTATCATGGAGCTCTGACTCAGAGCTCCAGTATCTCTCCACCCAGCTCACTAGGTTCCCATTTGTGGGTCACTACGATACCAGCCTCATGCTTCAATATGACCATGGCCTCTGTGGTACACATCAGGCAAACCCATATTTTGCCACTCTCTGGAGCCCAGGCGAGCCACTGCGTGAAGGAAAAAGCAACACAAACTCAGCACAGAAACAATCGTAACTCAATCTCTGGGTGCAACAACTAAAGCCTAATGTTGTAAGCCTTATCAAAATCTGATCCTTTGGTGGCAGATCCTTGAGGATCCACCATGATTCCAGGAGACACTAGCAGCTACATCTTACCTACATGCTGTCCCTGTATCAAAAAGGCCTCTCTCTCTCCTGCTTCCTCTCTTCCTCTCTCTGACTTGGAAGTCCCTCTTATACACCCAGTGATTAGCTCTGTTATTCAATAGGGGATTGGCTCATAAGAAGTCACAGGTGTAACTCACTCCTTATCTGAAGCCCCTCCCAGAAGGCAGAATTAGCATCTAAATGCAAACAGCCCCAGGGCTGTCCACAATACCCAGATGTAAAGATGTCAGAGGAAGAAGCAGTCTACCCTCCTGCCTACCTTTGTTTCTTGCTGGTGAGGTGGAATACTTCTGTCCTGATCTGCCATTTTTCACAGGCTTCAGTTGCTTCAATATGAACTGAAAACCAATGCTTTTGCAAGAATATCCTAGACCTTCACTGACAGATTCAGACTTGTTATTCATCAAGCTTAATGGGCTGAGCAGCTACTCATTCTCAGCCTGCCAGCATGCAGATGGCCATTGTTGGACTACTCAGTTTATGCTGTATTCAAATGTGTGAGTGAATGTGTGTGTGTTTGTGTGTGTGTGTGTGTGTGTGTGTGTGTGTGTGATGTGTTATATGTGGTGTGTTATATGTTGCTCTCCTAGAAAGTCATGACAACTTAATAAATTTAATCATAATTCATGTTACCTTCTTCTGCCTTAATGTGCTTTAGAAGTTTGTGAGGTTCAGAAATTTGCTTATTTCCTAAGTTATCAAATATAGAAATACAATTATTTGTAGTACCTGCAAGTTTTATATTGGTATCATCATATATGTGATATTCACAATCTAATTTTAGTTATCACAGTCAATTTTTCCAATATCCAGCAACTTTATTGTTCATGTTTTAGATTGTTCTCTATTTTTTATTGATTTCTATTCATTTTTTTGATGTTTTCTAATTTTATCTTCATTTACTTTGCTATTTGGAAGACAGGGACATGGAGGCTCACTGTACTTGCTGTTTTTTTTCCAGAGAACCCTAGTCAGGTTCACAGGACCCAAGACAAGTACCTAACAAGTGGCTATAACTCTAGTTACAGAGGGTAGAGTCTCTCTTCTGGCCTCTAAGGGCCACTGTACTCACACATATAAGTGTACAAACAGACACAACACACACATACATACACACCCACCAATCCAAAAAAACAAATCTTTTCAAAATGGAAGATAATTATAGTTTTTTGAGTTAAAACATTTTAAAATTTAAAGATAAATATTTATTTTAAATGAAAACATTTAGCATCACATATTTCTTTCTCATTTCATTAGTTGCATCTCACATGGTATGATTTTCATGTTTTTGCTTTATTCAGCTCTCTCTCTCTCTCTCTCTCTCTCTCTCTCTCTCTCTCTCATCTCTCTTGCTGTCTCTTTGTCTCTTAGTGTCACAATGAGAAATTTATTGTTTCTATAGTGCAGAGACTAAGAATAGAAGGACTCTTTTGTCTGTTTACCACCTCTGGAATTTGATTCAGGTTGTGATAGTCAAGCTGGATATTACAATAAGGCACATGATTCTGTAGACTGTGTGTGTGCATGACAACTATCATAATAAGCTGGGCTGGTTTGAAATAAAAACTGTTATTTTTTAGAAGTCCTACAGAGAGGATAAGAACTATAAAAAATATCTGAGTGGCACAGGACACCTTGTGAAATTACAAAATATTGTTTTGCATTATATGTTTCTTTGTGTGACAGTACCTACTATATGCACAATAGTCCCTTGATGAAAGTTACACAGTTAAAATGAATCACTGTAAAATAAAGAAATCTCACAGTAGGACTCAAAGTATGTAAAATATTGCATTTTGCTCAAGACTGAATGCACTCTTATAAGTTACTTTTTTGTGTGTTCACTGTGGCTACCTTCTTCAGAAATTCAAAACCAAAGTATAAATCCTTAATCTGCAAAGTACAAAAGGGACTGTTGCTCTGATTTTAAACAACATGATTCAGGAAACATCTGAAAGAGCACCTAAAGCTGTTCTGAACACAGAACCCACTGATAAGCATGAGGAAACCATTGGGAATTCAGATATCTGGCAGTAAGAGTTGTGGAAAGGAAATTATTGGAGTGTGGATTGCCTTTTCAAAAAAACAGAGACTGTTCTAAGAATGTTATGGACAATTTTAATTGAGATGTTTGTACAATCTGGAATGAGGGATTATGTAGATCAGATTGGATTATGGACATGCTTGTATAAGTTTTGTTTAATTATGCTGAGATGAAGTAAGTCATTTCAAAGGTAGGCAGCACCATTTCCTAAACTGTGCAGTAGGCAGGTAGCATTCATTCTCCCTTTGCCTCTGACTATGGATATGAATACCTATTCATTGGCTGTGCAGTAGGCAAGTAGCATTCATTTTCTCTAATCTTGTCTATGGTTGTCAACACTTGTGCATCAACTGTACAGTAGGCAGCTACACAGACATTATCCTGCTGCTCTTGACTTTGGATGTGAATACCTTCTTCAAGCTCCTGCCTTGAAGTCTCTACAATAATGGACTGTAACCTAGAATTATAGGATGAAATAAATCCTTTCTTTCCTTCATTACTTTTGTCAGGATATCTTGTCACAATAGACATGAAGTAGGATAAGGTTTCCATGCAGAGAAACTCATAGAGTTTGTGTAAGACTGGTAAGTAACACAAAGAAGGAGAAATCAAAACTTTCCTTGTTCCAGGCAAGTACTATTTAACCTGCAGTGTTCTTTTATGCAATTTAACCTTTTCTCTTTCTTCTTTCAGTTTGAATATGACTTTAGTTATTAGAATTGTAATTGTTGCTTTTCTTGTTTGTCTGTCTTTGTCTTTAATCCCTTTAACTATATACATGTATTTATCTTGTATATACATAATATACTTTGTTCTTCTGTGGCTTGAATGTAACATATTCTCTGTAAATTCATAAATTTGAACTTTTGGTCCCTATCTGGCACTGCCGTTTTGGAAGGGTATGAAGCATGCTGAAGAGAGTGAGGAACAATGGGTTAGATTTTGTGGGGTTTGTACCTAAACCCTATTTTATATTCATATTTTCTTATTTAATAGCTTGATACTTTTAAGAATTTGTATTTATTTTGGATATTAACACACACTATTCTTATTATCTATTGTTCTTTTTTAAAAAGTGATATTTTTATTGTATTTACTGTATTTCCTTGCATGTGTGCATGTGTACCATGTTCTTGCAGTTCCCACAGAGGCCAGAAGAGGGCATGAGAATCCATTGACTAGAATTACAGGCAGCTGTTGGGAACTGGACCTGAATATTCTGCAAGAGCAATAAATGCTTTTACTTGCTGAATTTTTATTCATTGCAGCATCATTTCTATCTGGTTACAAGTCTTAACCTGTTCTCTCTACATAGCTGTTTCTCCTTATTCAGCTTCCTTTTCTCTTTCCTATTTTCAATTGCACTTAATCAAAATATGTATTGTATCCAAAATTGGATGAATGTTTTAATTTTTTATTTTTAATCTATGATAAATCCTACTATTAAATAAAAAATACTTTCTATCTAATTTGGGTTTTGATAAATGCTTCTAAATGGCTTGGTCTTGAGTTCTGGTACCTTTAACATGTGGATTCTATTGAGAAACCCTTGGCCACTGGAATGAGTCCTTGAAAGAAATGCTTTGGTTTTTTTAGTTTTCCCAGCATGCTTGGATGGACAATTCCAAACCATTTGTTAGTTTCTTAGGGAATATTCATATGTTTAGTGTTCCTGAGTCTACCTTGTTTAAAATTGTTTCCTATAGTTTTGATGCTTAGAAAAATTGTGTTTATATTTTATCAATTTTACTTTTAGAAAATGCTACACCATTGTTTAGTTGACTTATATCTCTGCTGCTTTAGAAGAAGATGATTGTTGTTTCATTGTGCTGTAAGTTACTTACATTTTTTCCTGGAAACATTAAGTGACAATTTAATACAGAACTTGTAGAAATATAAACATAGTAGCATTATTTGTTTTCTTGTCGAGGGCTAGATTGATCTATATAGGCTTCCCCTGAGGCCATGATATATAGAGAGGGAACATAATTCCTCATCTCAAGCCAGAGTCACGCTGGACACAAACAGGAAAAGTCTGGTGCCAGGGCCTTGGTGGAGCTATAGCTTCATATCCTGAAAACCCATTTTATGGAAAAATGGTATGTCCTAATCTCTCATGTCCTTGAGATATTCTGTGTTCAGCACTGTTTCATTAGCTTCCAGATGATTTTGTCCCATTTTATGATAGTTGACTCTGTCTTATTTCTCCCCTAGAAATGATATATAAGGTGCAGTACTTCTTTATAAGTTTGCTTGGCATAAACCATAGCTTGAACAAGGCCAAATTTTTTAATCTCTGTATTCTATTGTCTTCTGATATCCTGTTTGTCTCTCTTAGAACCTTATCACTTACTATACAACGACCTGTAGACCCAGATCAGGTTTTGTTTTTGTTGTTGTTAAGTTATTTGATTTGTTTGTTTGCTCTTTTTGATTTTTGAGGGAAACTGTTATTAAATGAAGTATTCAATTTTTGATCACTTCTAAGAATTAACTTTTGTGTAGGAAATCTGATTTTTCATTATTGAGTATAGTAGATATTTTATCATATAAATAGTTATTATGCAGTACAAACTGCAGGAGTATGCTGTGTTAGAGTCTCAATAAAAAATTATATTTCACATGAAAACACAGTGATACATTTTCAAATTAATCACACACATACACACACACACACATATATATATATATGAATATATATACACAGCCATATTTATTTTTATATAGTACATAGACATATTTTTCATAACATCTATTCCACTATATTTGATGGCCTTTCAATTGTCTTTATGGTACATTGCTAAAGGATTACTCAGATAGATGAATTTAACAAGACAGTTTGTTCTTGTCTACAATGAAACTAAGGGACAAACATGAACATATACAAAATTGTATCAATATCTTTTTTTTCATATTTCAATAATATTTGATTGACAAATTTCTTGGTATGGAGTTCTGAAAGCAAGGATAGCTCTTTAGCATTTTTTATACCATCTCAATATTCAAAAATAACATGGTAAAAGAGTCTGGTTTTACTATTTTTTATTTTCTGTATTTTACTTGTAATCATACAAAAACTTGTATATTTCTTGGCCAATTTTAGAAGGTAAATATGGATGTCATTTTTAAAATTTAGAATATGTAAAGAATGTGTTTGTGTAAAAAACTCTTGGAAATTTAGAAGTGGTAGCACACATATTAGAGTATTCAGAAGGCTAGATTGGTGGGAGAGGACATCAGTGTTAGCCTTGACTACATACATAGAGAGATTTTGTTTCTTAAAAAGAAAGAAAGGAAAGAATAAAAATCAAAGACAAAAACTATTGTGTTAGATTTGGCTAATATACTTCATACAATGTAACTCCTCCTTTTACCTCAAGGAACTGTCAACAAATCAGAGCACATTCACATGCAATTTCATCCTCTTGTAAGTTTTGTACCAAAATTATTTAATATTAAAAAGAATATTCAATTCTATATAATCTCAAAGGATTCAGGGAAGTTAGGTTAGATTGTAAAAATCTCAGAATATAAGGGAAAGAAAAGAAGACAGCTGAGGCTTTGTTACGGAGCTAGTTTCAACTTGGTGTCTTCTGAGACTATTGATGTCCCATTGTGTTTGGAATATGTTGCACATTCATAGACAGACATTCTTTTAAGGTACTAGCATGATAAAACAAAGTTTTCACCCAAATATGCTTTATGCCAAATGAGTTCTTAGGGTTTTTTGTTTGTTTGTTTGTTTGTTTTTATTTTGTTGTGTTTTGTTGTTTTGTAAGAAGGTTAATGAGACTGCAGTTAGCATGAAATGAACATATCCAGAGTAGTTTGAAGTGTTCTTGTAACATCATCTCAAAAAGGAAGTGTGTAATCTCTAGTAAAATAGAATTCTATTAAAAAAGAAACTGTGTTAATAAACTGAAATCATATGATGCTCACCTATCACCTGTGAAGTTGAGCTCTAGAATAAAAATTAAAAGTGGCAGTGTGCTCAAGCAAAGAATTGAGGCAGAACACAAAGACACTTTCCTCTTTGGTTCTCCTGCTTAGGCTTCAATTGAGGAAGCACAGGGCTTTGGAATTTAGTATTGCTGTGGCATTGGAATCACACATCTTGGGTCTCATTACAGCATGGGCCTTTTACAAGAATGTTCTAAGCAGAGATAAAGTATATTGTAGTGGGTTTTGGCTTAATGCTCTTGTATGCTTGTGTTAATTTGGGTCCCTAAAATTGTTTGCATGAGAGTATGCACACTGAGGGACCCTGCCCCCAGTTGGTTCTGATTAGTAAATAAAAATGCTAGCAGCCAATGATTGGGTAAAGCAAACAGAGGCAGGGCATTTGGATTTTCCAGAGGTTGGAACTGAGAGGAGAAGAAGGAAAAGAGATCTGCCATGCCACGAGAAGAAGGAGGAAAGGAGAGAGAGTATGCCAGAGAAGAGTGTAGGACAAGGAGGCATAACTGGAATATGAAGGAGCCAGGAGAGTGGAGTGTGGCCCAGTTGGGGAGCCCTCTGAGTCCAGAGCAGCAAGGTAGAACATAGATTTTAGTAAGTAATAACTCAAGATTATTGGCAAGAGGTGGATTAGCCACGTTGAGGTTAGGAAGTGGCTGTTGTACTGTTTAAGGCATATCAAAATATATAGGCCGTATGTTTGTCTTTTATTCAGGAATGAATGGTAGCAGGAATGCAAAGCCGGGATATGTGTGTGTGTGTGTGTGTGTGTGTGTGTGTGTGTGTGTGTGTGTGTGTATACACACATTGCTACAGAGTATGAGTTATTATATTATCAGGCTTCTGATTGTATCATATTGGCTAATATTCTATTGGTCAAATAAGTCTCATGGTCTATCCCAGAGTCAGAGTGTGAAGGCACAGGATCAGGAGTCACCTTGGAGGATGTGGTGGTTTGAATGAGAATGGCCCTAGTAGGCTCATAGATAGATACTTGGTCACCATGGAGTGTTAGTATTTGAAAGAATTAGGAAGTGTCACCATTTTGGAGAAAGTGTGTCACTAGAGGTGTGTTTTGAGATTTTAGAAAGCCTATTCTAAGCTTAGTTTCTCTCTCTTCCTGCTTCCTGAGGATCAGATGTAGTACTCCCAGTTATATCTCTAGCATCATGTCTCACTACATGTCACCATGCTCCCTAACATGACAGTAATGAGCTAAACCTAAGAAGCCATAAGCAAGCGTCAATTAAGTGCTTTCTTTTAGAAGAGTTGTCATGGTCACAGTGTCTCTTCACAGCACTGACTGAGACATAGGACTATGTTATGTCAAATTTGTATGTATGCCTCCTCCCTGAAAAATGTTCTAAAACTGCTAGCTTTAGTTAGAACTATTTCTTTCTATCTGTAAAAGCACAGAAATTTTAAATTTATTAAAAGAGTGATGTATTAGGCGGACTTGGAAGCTGAAATGCTGGTAGTCATATTGCTGAGTTCATGCTTTGACATAGACAAAAAACAAAATAAATCAAAACAAACAACAAAACAAAAAACCTTCTTGAAAAGGAGAAGACCAAGTTTCGTAGAAAGTGCAAGGAACTGTGTTATCACTTTGGGATGGAAGGAAGAGGCTTAAGGCTGGAAGCCTGTATACTGAAGCTACCTTTGGTATTTAATAAGCAACCCTACCCCCATATTCCTTATTCTCCTACTTATCCTTTATGCTTTCCTGCTATTTCTTTTCATAATTTCTTCTGTGACCAAAAACCTTCCTGATGAGGTTTTGTGGTTGCTATGTATGGTAATGCTAAATACTAGCTGAGGTTGCCACAGGGACAAGAGACTCCTCACATACACCAAGTGATAATATATGACCTTGCCCCTTTATTTAAAACTATTGGTTGAATAGTTTTGGCTGAATAAAAATGCTGACAGCAGAATAGAAATAGATAGGATTTCAGTTCCCAGGCTTGGGATCAGAGGAGGACCATGAGGAGGGAAATGAGAGGAGAAGACACCATGGGGTAGGTGAATCATGAAAACATGGCCACGAGGACTGGACAATAGAAGTTAAGAGCAACCCAGATGGAATATGGCAAGTTACGACTTGGAGTTATTATTAGGGAAGAAGATACTAGTAACTTAGAGGATAGTTATCTGTCCAGCCTAGTGCATAAAACTTATGATAGATATAAAGGTTTTGTGTCTTTAATCTGGGATCTGGATAATCCAAACCTGGGGTAGAAATTCCCGATTGAGATTTAAAAATTACTACAATCGCTCTTATCTCAGGAAGCACAACATGGCTTTCCTTGTCAATCTATGGATCCCTAACTCTCCTTCAATTAAACATGGTTGCTTTGTTACTTTTTGTGTAGATCAGAAGTTGAAGAAGCAGGCAGATGTATGCCTTTTCTTTTTTGTAATATATATTGATAACAATGTTATATTGATATAACTTGATAAAGGTTTAGGTTAGGAAACAGGGCTAAAAGTACTGTATTCTAAGTATACTGGTGCATAGTAACCATATATTCTTGCTTACATTATGACATTCTCCTGTCTCCTCTATGCTTTCCTTACTTAAAACAATAGAAATAAAACAAAAACATAGCCATTTTAATTTAGCTATTTAAAGCCATGTTTGTTGTATTAGGGATTATTAATTTTATTTTGAATTAAAAATCTATTTTCTAACATTGGAGATGAGAAAAACATGATGTTCCAGATTCCTGAGGGAGGCCACATGATTGGGGACAAATATTTTCTCAGGATAGACATGAGGCAAACACCTGCATTTGCTAGTTCATCTGACTTACTACAAAAGTCCACTGAGAAACTCAAGGGAAAACACAGGGTTTCTGAGCAGGATTTACCTCTCTAGAAAATGGCATTCTTATTTTCCCACTCCTTAATAGTAGAGCAGTTTATAATTTTTCTTGTGGACATAAAAGAGTTATTACATATTTATTAGCCAGGAAATAACCATGTTCAGAGCATCATGGTATTGAGAAAATTTAATCACATGAGGAAGGGAAGACAAGACTGTCCCATATATTGAAGATAAAATGTAAAACACATTGCTTAGAAAGTTTAAAAGATAAAGTGTGTCAAACTTTGTGACATTTGTTATGACAATATTATCTATAATGTTTATAATAAGACTTTTCAATCAAGTTATTTTTAAAAATGAAATTGCAAGATAAATTAGTTTCATGACGGAGAGTTCACCCAATTCCAAAACTTACCCTCTTTTCCTCTCCATACCTGACCCATAACTTCAGCAGAAGCCCACCACTCAACCTGAAGTCATTCTGGTACCTGGAAACCCAGAGGCCATGCCACTACAGAGAACCCTAGAAACCTTTTATTATACAAAAGGCCACAGTAGTACCCAGGACCCCAGAGGCTGTACCATCTCTTAGAACCTCCAACATCCAGAGGCAACACTGGCTGTCAAAATCTAAGAGGTCACACTGGCTGCCAAAATCCCAGCTGAAACTCCTTGCTGGACCTGAGGACTCCACAGCCACCAGAACAAGACACCGAGGCTAGAAGACCAGAAAAAAATGGAAATGAAGATAAAATACATCCATTCAACAAAGATAAACTCAGATATCAGCGCATAAACATATAATTATCCAAAACACAAATATTTAGAGGCCAGTATAAGAACACAATCCACAACAGCCAGAGAAATATGGTACTGCCAGGGCCCAGCTATCCTACTACAACAAGTCAAGGATATTCTAACACAATTTTGTAGAACAAACAAATAACTTTTAAACAGATTTTATGAAAATAATAGAGGCCCTTAAAGAGGAAACCCATAAAACCCTTAAAGAAAGTCAGAAAAATAAACAAACAAACAAACACTGGGAGGAAATGAATAAACCCTTAAAGAAGATCAAGACATTGGGGGGGGGGGGGACATGGAACAAGTGAAGGAAATGAATAAAACACTTCAAGACCTGAAAATAAAAATAGAATAAAAAATAAAACAAAAACAAAAATAAAAACAAGAAAATCAACAAACTGAGTAACACTAGAGAAGGAAAATCTAGATAAGTAAACAGGAAATCCAGATGCAAGCTGTCTTTTTATTGGAGAATTGAGTCCATTGATGTTGAGAGATATTAAGTACCAATGATAATTTCTTCTTGTTATTTTTGTTGTTAGAGGTGGAATTTTGCTTGTGTGGTTCTCTTGTTTTGGATTTGTTGTAAGAAGATTAATTTCTTGCTTTTTATTGGGTGTAGTTTCCCTCCTTGTATTGGTACTTTCCTTCTATTATCTTCTGTAGGGCTGGATTTGTGGAAAGATATTGTTTAAATTTGGCTTTGTCATGAAATATCTTGTTTCCTCCATCTATGATAATTGAGAGTTTTGCTGGATATAGTAGACTGCTGGGATTTGCGTTCTCTTAGGGTCTGTATGACATCTGTCCAGGATATTCTGGCATTTAGAATTTTTTTGAGAAGTCTGGTGTAATTCTGATAGGTCTGCCTTTATATATTACTTGACCTATTTCCCTTACTGCTTCCAGTATTCTTTCTTTGTTCTGTGCATTTGGTATTTTAATTATTATGTGATGGGAGGAATTTCTTTTCTGGTCTCATCTCTTTGGTGTTCTATAGGCTTCTTGTATTTTTATGGGCATCTCTTTCTTTAGGTTAGGGAAGTTTGTTTTTTTTTTTTTTTTTCTATAATTTTGTTGACTATGTTAGCTGGTCCTTCAGTTGGAAATCTTCACTCTACCTATTATTATTGGGTTTGATCATTTCATTGTATCCTGGATTTCTTGAATGTTTTGAGTTAAGAGCTTTTTGCTTTTTGTATTTTCTTTGTTGTGTCAATGTCTTCTAGGGTATATTCTATGCCTGAGATTCTCTGTTCGATCTCTTTTATTCATTTGTGATTCCTGATCTGTTTCCTAAGTTTTCCAATTTCCAGGGTTGTCTCCCATTCCGTTTTCTTTATTGTTCCTATTTCTGTTTTTATATCCTAGACAGTTTTGTTCAATTCATTTCATTTGTTCAACTCATTTATTTGTGTTTTCCTGTATATCTTTAAGACATTTATTTGTTTCTTCTTTAAGGGTTTCTACTAGTTTATCTGTGTTCTGTATTTCTTTAAGTGAGTTATTGATGACCTTCTTAAATTCTTCTATCATACTCATGACATGGGATTTTAGATCTGAATCTTGCCTTTCAGGTGTGTTAGGGTATCCTGTACTTGGTGTGGTGGGAGAACTGAGATTCTGTGGTCCATCATGACTTCTAAGGGACTCCAATGCTTCATACTGAAAGATACTTCTTTGTATGGAACATGTCCTTCAGAATAGTGGCCCTTCACTTCTTAATGTTATAAGTGATAGTTCCTACTTCTAAAGGAAATCTTTTTTTTTTCTTTTCTTTTGTCCACCTTAGATTTTCCTCATCCTTAGCTACTCTTTCAGCTACTCTGACACAATATTCTTCATTCTTCTTGTGCATCTGTCTCTTGACACCATGCTCATCTCAGTGCTGAGTTACAAATTATTATCAAATTTAGATTAAACACTAAGCCATTCTTCTCTGAGGTCATTCATTTCTTCTGACAAGAGTCATGTGCACCTGTGAGTAGCTAGCAGCTCTTTATCACAGGATTTCTGAAGTGTCCAATGACAGCCATTCTTTAAAGTTTTACCAGACACTTGATATGTACCCAAATGGGAGAATTTCAATTTGGGGACTACTACCTGCTAATGCTCACAGTCTTCATCTTTGAGGGTGGGAGCTACAAGCTACAACCTGGCTATGAAAATTGGGCAGATTGAATGACCTTATATTCACTCATTCCTAGACTTATGAGAGTTTAGGTCCTATATTTGATATCTAAGTATGAGATATTAATAGTTGGCTTCCAGTGTCTTTTTGATTTAATATTATTTTTCAGCTAGAGACTCAAGCATGCTTTAAGGATCATGTAAGGACATATGGAGAAGGATTTGTAGAGGAAAGTGAAGACTGCCTAGGAGAAATAGATACTTTGCATAACCATGGGAACAGAGTCCTACCAATGAGTCCAGAGGGGAGCCTGACCTGGAAGAGATTCTCAAAATTGCCTCCCAGAGTAGCTGAGAGGACAAGTTTCAATATTTCTGGCTCAAGGGATGGAATCTGATACTAAACAAGGCAGGTGGCAGGTGGAGGAAATTCTTGAGATCTGACAGCTGGTGATACACCAAGGAGCTTGGAAAAATAAATCCTTTTCTAAATAGAGAATATCTCAGTGGTATAATCAAGGTCCCTGCAGCAAAACTAAACCATGATCATTGTCAGGTTTTAGAAACAAGCAGTGTAGTGTCATGAGTTTTAGTTGTTTGGAATTTTTTGACAGTTTTTAATTTTTAATTAAAGCTGCCTGATCATACCACTCTATAAATGCAATATTATTCACAAAAGGTATTTCATATATTGTGATGCTGTCCATTGTTAGACATCTCAATTAGCCAGTTCCAAACATGTTCTGCTTGTTGATATTTGAAATTGGCTATGTGATTTGTTTGGCTTCCATTCTGGGAATAATGATTCTGAGTACATAAGAAATGGCTCTCAAAAACCTGCTGCTTGTACCTATGTGTGGTTCTACTTTGTGACTATTGATTCACCCACTGAGGATCTGGTTACATGCTTCTATCCAACATGCACAGCTATTTCTTCATGTCAAATTTTATTCTTCTTTGGTAATGATGGGATTTGAACCTAGGGTCTTGTACTCACTAGGCAAGTTTTTCTCTACAGATTTATATCTACAGCACTAAGTAAATGGAATAAGATGAACTGTCTTCTCTTGATCAAAATCAGCTTTCCTAAAGGATAATCAGAGATCCTCTCAAATTCCAGATAACATAATTCTTCCACAGAGAGTATGCATTATATATAGGCCATGGAATCTCCAGTCTCCAATCACAGCTCTAAAACACTCAAATCACTATAGTCATGGTCATTGTGTGCCATGAAGTCTCTAAATGCCTCCAAACAGGCTGCAGCTGTGAAAATTGACTTCACCCACTGTGAAAAGCCTGTGATACAGTATGTGCTTTAGACTATAATTACCGATATAAATAGCAATCTGCTCTTGCAGTTTGGCATCTGAACACCCAATTTGCCATTTTAAGATTCTGTTCATGCTTTGTGCTCAGGTGCAGCAGTAAACATGCTGCAGTCAGCTTCTCTGTTCTCTGAACTGCAGACTCCAGCTTACAGACAAAGACTAATGAATCCCTAACTGGATTTTGTTGGAGACCAAAAGGCCTTGGTTTAATCAGCTAGCCAGAGGGTCCCAGGCTTCACCAGACATTCGTTTGATTCCTCCCCACTGCAGCTGTCTCCTGCAGGCAATAGACAGTTTGTTCATAGTAGCCTGTGGCTCCGAAGAAACCTTGAGATGTCCTGCTATCTTGGTTTACAACAATGCTTGTTATGCTGATTTACAGCAGTGTAATGTTTGGCTGCAATTAAGCAACCCTGATAACTTTTCTCCCTCTGTCTCTTCCCACCTTAAAGTGCCGACCCTGGGAAACTCCCTGCCCCTGCCACTTCCCTCCCTAAGTGCTTATATACAGACTCAGAAATAAAGATTATTTGGAGCTTGATCAGATAATCGACTTGCTCCCAAGGCATTTCTTGTCTCCTGTCATCTTTCCATCGTCAGCAGTTCCCTCCTCAGTGGTCGAAAGTCCTGCAGGCTGTGGCAGGATTTGTCTCTGTTGATTATTAAAACTTGACCATGATAAGGATTTGTATATTACAGTGGCATACTGTTTGTTCTGTTCAAAAGAATAGTGTGTTGTTAATAGTCTAGTGAATTTAAACCAGTTCTTTTTTAAAAAAATTAAAAAGCAATTTCAGTTTAATCCACATTTGCTGAAACAGAAATATAGTTTTCTCGAAAGGAAAAACCAATATGAGAAATAATGTAAATGGTACACAACTATCTGAAGTTATGAGAAGGAATCTTGACAAAGCAGATATGAAATAGTTATTTTATATGAGAATAAGCAGAGTTTGTTAGTCAGAATAGAATCATTTACATGTACAATCACACTCATATATACATGTTTATCAATTTGCAGGTCCATTAAATCATGTCCTTCATATGGATTTTTATATCTCAAAAGGCAACTATACACAAGTGGGAAATAATTGGTTAAAAGTCCATCTATAACTAACATAAAAACATTTTTTCTTAAAATTATTCCCTAAATGATATTTAAAGTATTTATGTATTAGGTCTTAGAAACAATCTAGAGAGTATTTAGTGTGTACTGGAGGGTGTGTGCAGGTTATATGAAAATAGTATGACATTTTTATTTATTCATGTATATGCATACATGTGTGAATATGTGCTAGGATATGTGTATGGAAATCAGAGGACAAATTGCAGGAGTCTATTCTTTTCTTCCACTATATGAGACCTGGGGATCAAGCTTAAGTCTTCAGGCTTGGCAACAAGTACCTTTCCCTTCTAAGACATCTTTTTGGTCCATTGTGCCATTTTATATAATATATTAGAGTATCATGGGATTAAGAGAACAAGTAGACAAAGTAGACATTTACCAGATCTTGTAACTAAACATTTCTATCTTTTCCCACCCACTATGGCATCATCTTCATGCTTGTTATGTACAGTTATAATTGTTATGAAGAGTATTCCTTTACACCTGGTTTCTTAAGAATTTGTAATATAAAGGGTTGTTGGATTTTTATGAGTCTTTATCTGTTGATAAATTAAATGGCTTCTTATTCCTTTCATTGCATAGACATATCATATTAACTAAGATGCTTGAAATGTACTGTTTTAGTTATTTTGGCATAGTGACAAACATTACTGATCTATTGTCATTTTTATAGAAAAGATCACAAAACTACATTATTTATTATTGTCACTTTTTATACAATAGATCACAAACCTACATTAATAATTATTGTCAGTTTCTATGAAATAGATCATAAGTCTATTTCTATCCTATATAAAATAGATAATTTGACTCCACTGTATTTCTACACAGCCCCAATAATCATTTTTTTCTTTATGATGTGATTCAAAAATTTTTAAGTTTCCCACATAAACAAGAATGTGTACTGTTGTCTCTCTGTGCCTAGCTTTTTAAACTTTGCACAATGTATACTAGAATACTCCATTCCATTTGATTTCCGTGTCCCTTTGGTATACCAATTTCATATCTTTGGGATACAAAACCACCCCTGTAGTGTTTCATCTTCATTATTTCTTGCCACTATGAAATGTTCCAGGCTTATATTTTTCATTTGCTTCCTGAGTTCTTAAATCCACCGTTTATCCAAGGAATCTCACTATTTGTAGGAAAATATTAGAAACAACAATCTAGGTGCTAGATAACTGCATTTCTTTTGGTGTTTTATTGTTTCTAAATAGTCTTCGTGAACAGAGAAGAAATAATAGGCATGTGTACTAATCTGTACAGATCTGCAAATATGTTATTCCTGAACACCTTATCTATAGCAAGCCAAATAGAAATCTGTAGTGTTATCTTGAACTCAAATCTATTACCACATAGATCTCTCCATCTTAGCCCAATCTGATGTGAATTCCATCAGTATGAAAACTGCTCTTACTGTCTCTCATGTATTCCTTTTGTTTTTCGATTGTTGTATGCATGCAATAATGGGTTAAACTTTTAACCACTTTTCTTATAAAACATAGCATATTGACAAACATACAATAAACTTTGGTGTCTTTTGTCTGTAATGATACACACTACACTCATTACTAAAATTAACACAGACACCATCCCATTTGTTCTATTCTATTTATATAACTTAGTTAAATATGATTTTATCACATTCTATATTCCATATTAGAGAACTTTCAATACTTATAAAGTTGGAATATGGTTTGTATCTTAATCTCATGATGATTTAAATACACATAGTGAGATAAAAAAGATTAAATGCTTAACACAGCTGAGAATTGGTTGAACTTAGAAATCCAATGAGTTTAACCCAATGATTAAATCCCTCCATAGAAATGGAGACCAAGGGTCGCTCTCATATCTATTTCTTTGTCATTAGTGACATGTAATACTCTGCCTGCAATGCTGTAGTCAGGTATAGCAAAGTTTCCATTTCCAATATCATGAGCCAAAATAAAAGTTTCTTGGTAACAAATTTAGTCCATGACACAGTCTTTTTAGTAGTAGAAAATAGACCAATCTGTTTCCATATAAATTTTAAGTTTTTCATTATGTACATATTTTACTCTTTGTACTATAATGTTCGCTGACTATGAAACTAAACTCAGAATCATAAAACATACTAATGTAAAACAAGGTTCTAAGGCCTTTCTCTTCTATTAGACCTCTTCCTGCATACTCTGCAACTAAACTAACTGCCATAGCAATATTCATGGAAACAATTAATGGAGAAACAGAAACATACAACATATCTGAGCTTTCATATTCTTCGTTTATTTTTAACTCTCCCTTCATATATCATCTTATTCTCTGGGAGAAGTTATTTTATTTGCTTAAATTTCTTATTTTATATGTTTGCATATTTGTCTGTATCTGTCACCTGTGTGTGCCTGGTGCCCTTGGAGTCCAAAAGGGGTACTATATCCAGTCAAAGTGGAGTTACAGTTAACTGTAATCTGTGAGTAGACACAGAACATCGGCAACAGGCATATGTGCTCTTAATCACTGAACCATCTTTCTACCCCTTATTTTCTTATTTGCCTTATTTTATTTTATTTGCTAAATGTATTTCCCTCATATAATGTATCTTGATTACTATGTTTTTCCCTCTACTCCTCTCAGTTCTTCCCCAACTAAATTCCAATCCAGATCCACACCATTTTTCTCTAGAAAAATCAATTGGCCTTCAAGAGATAATGGTAAAATAAAACCAGATAAACAAAAAAAACCCTCCACATTTGAATATGATATCAATGACAACAATAGCAACAACAACAAAAAAAGAGAAGGAAAACAGCCCAAGAAAAGGCACCAGAAACAGACACACATGAAGAGAACCACTTGTTAGCACTCTAGGAATCCTATAAAAATGTTAAACTAAAAGCAAAGAAACTGTACCTTAAAAATAGAGGACATAAATAAATTTAAAAAAAGATAAGTTGAACAAACAACAGTTTCTCAGAAAATTGGGAATAGTTATTCCTGAAAATCTAGCTATACAACTTCTGGTTGTATACCCAAAAGATGCTTTACCATACCACAATGGCATGTGATCCACTATGTTCATAGCAGCCTTATTCATAATAGCCAGAAACTAGAAACAACCTAGATGTCCCTGAACTAAAGAATGGATACAGAAAATGTGGTTCATTTACACAATGGAATACTATTCAGCTATTAAAAAAAAAAGGACATAATGAATTTTGCAGGCAAATGGATGAAACTAGAAAATATCATCCTGAGGAAACCCAAACTGAAAAGGACAGGCGTAGTATGTATTCACTGATAAATGGATACTAGCTATAAAGCTCAGGATACTCATAATACACTCACCAGACATAAGGAAGCTAAACAAGAAAGAAGTCAAGGATGCTTGAATCTCACTTAGAAGTGGGGATAAAATAATCATAGGAGGCAGGGTGTGGAAGGGAACTGGGTGGCAACTGGATGGGGTGGGGAAGGGGGGCATCTGGATCAGGTGTGAGGAGAGACAGGAGAGAGGGGAGAGGGCCAGGAGAATAAATGGAACTCTGAGGGGTCCAGGATTGAGGGGGATCTCCAGGACATTCCAGAGACCTGGGATGGGGAAGGTTCCTAGGAGTCAATGGTGATAACAATGGCGGAGACCCCTAGTAGTGGAGATATGGAATCTGAAGAGACTACTTCCTGTACCCATGCAGGACCCCCAGTGAAGTGATAAGGTCAACTTCCACCCACAATACTTTTGACTCAAATTTTGTCATGTCTAAAAGAAATGCAGGGAAAGGGGAGGAAGACGGAGAATCAGAAGCAGCAGCAGCAATCTGGATATACAATGAATAAATGAATTAATTAGTGGAAAAAACAAACAACAACAGTAACACAAAAACAATTAAACACCACCCTCAAAACAAAACAAAACAAAACAAACAAAAACAAAGCTTTGATATAATATTATGACACAAGGAATCTCCAAGGATGCTCTTGAGTTCAATTTTTTGGCTGAGCATGCAGTTTCCCCAGTGAGACTGCTCTGGAGGAAACTAATATTCTTTTGCAAGTAGTAAGAATTAGAGATAACTTCTGCATTAGAAATATGACCATGTGTCCGTGTTTTTTTATTTTTCAGCTCTAGTGCCCCATTTGGTGAAGACCTATGCATGTCCTGTGCAGACTGCTTTAGTCTCTGTGAGTTCATGTTGATTTAGAGGGCTTTATATTCTTGGTGTCCTCCATCCATTCTGATTCATACAATCTTTCTACCTCCCATTCTACAGAGTTCCCTGAGCCATTTGGATGGAGTTTGATAGAAATATTCCATTTAGGATAGTGCTTCAATTGTCTCTGATTGTATATTGTCCAACTGTGGATCTCTGTATTTGTTTCCAACTGC
This sequence comes from Uromys caudimaculatus, assembly GCA_028551405.1. Taxonomy (NCBI): domain Eukaryota; kingdom Metazoa; phylum Chordata; class Mammalia; order Rodentia; family Muridae; genus Uromys; species Uromys caudimaculatus. The sequence goes on from CM052708.1 coordinate 101,004,791, forward strand.
TTCAGAGAGAAGCTTCAAGGTGATGATTGCTGAGAAAGACACTTGTCTATCAGTATAGCTGAATTCCATTAGAAGTCATTTTATTGCTCTGTTCATTTAGTAGTAGTTTAACTCAAGGTCTCTGGGATATGTATTATCAAGTTTTGATTCATAAAGCAATGTTAAGTAAGGCCACTATCTTGGGGTCTTAGTCAACTCAGAAATGTCTTAGTCAACCTCACAAAGTTTGTGCTACATTTTACTACGTCTTGCAGACAGGATAAATTGGAGATCAAAGGATTAATGTTTACGTATTTTCTTTGGTAGCATGCAGAGCACGTTCCTATACCAAAACTACCAGAATGTATGTTGAAGGCATCAGTTTGATTTCTCTATGCCCTGTGAATTTTGTGGCTGGTAACCCACCTAGTAAGCCATTACTGTCTATAGTATTTCTCTTTTCTAGGGAAAGCTCTCTGTACCCCCTTGTGCCAGACTCTAGATATAAGCTCTGTGATTCTCCGGACTGTGGCTCTCTCTTATTATTGACTTAATAGTTAAAATCAAATTATAAGTGAACACACATCATATTTGTTTTTTTTGGTGTCCAGGTTTCCTAACTTGGAGTTTTTTTCTAGTTCTATCTATTTACCTGTAAATTCCATTCTTTCATTCTTTTTAAAAGCTGAGTAATATTCCAGTGTATAAATATGCCACATTTTCTTTGTTCATTCATCTGTTGAGAGGCATCTGGTTTGTTTCCAAGTTCTGGGTATTGTAAGTAGAGCAGCAATGAAATGGTTGAGAAAATGTGTCTACAGTAGGATGAAGCATCATTTGGCTATATCTCCAGGATAGATATAGCTTCATGTTGAAGTAGATTGACTCCCATCTTCCTGTGGAACTGCCACACTGATTTCTACAATGGCTGTACAAGTTTGCATTCTCACTAGCAATAGATTCATATTCCTCTTAATTCTCATTCTCTTTAGCATAAGTGGTCACTTGTTTTATTGATCTAATACATTCTGATGGATATAAAATGAAATCTCAATGTAATTTTAGTTTGCATTTTCCTGATTGCTAAGGATGTTAAACATTTGTCTAACTATTTTTCTGCAGTTTGATTTTCCTTTTTGACAATTCTCTGTTTAGATCTATACCCTGTTTTAAAATGGATTTGATGAGTTATTTGTTTTCTTGGTGTCTAGTTTTTGAGTTCTCTATATATTTGGATATTATCCCTCTATTGAATGCATAGTTGTACGTATGTGTATATATATATACACATACTTTCCTATCCTGTGGACTATTGTTTTATCCAAATGATGTTTTTTGCTATGAAGAATTTTATTAGTTTCATGAGGTTTCCTTTAATAACTGTTGATGATAGTGCCTGCACTAATGATGGTCTGTTCAGAATGCTGTTTCTTCTGCCAGCAAGTTTGATAATATTTCCCTCTACTGTTTTAGCAGAATCAGTGTATTTAGTTTCACACTGAAGTATATGATCCATATGTTTTTTAGTATTGTTCAGCATGACTCTATTTTTATCATTGTACATATATACATCCTATTTGAACAGCATCATTTATTGAAGATGCTGTCTTCTTTTCCAGTGTGTATTTCTGGCTTCTTTATCCAAAATATAGGAATTCTCATTGATCTACCCATGTCTGACTAATGATAAGATTAAAATACATTCGGAAGACAGCATAGTTAAATTGTAAGATACATTCCTATCAATTTACTATCTTACTTATAGTCAAACATTGAAAACTGTAGACTTATAGGTGTCACAAACCATTTAGGCAAGCACACAACTCAGAAACTCCTTCACTCCAGAAACAGATAGGAATGCTGACAACTAAGATGATCACATGTTTTCTCTTTGCTGTCTTGAGCACAGAAATAGAAATTTTGAGTGCCTTATATTTATTTCACTGTCCACAATGACATCTAATTCATAGTTTTATCTGTTACAAGAGATGATAAGCAACCCTCATCTTTTTTCTCTTTAAATTGAGAGTAATACAATGCTTTCAGTAGGATCATTTGCTTTGAAAGTAATAGAGTGAGGCTCTCTACACCATTACTTTCAGCTATGACTACTTGCCAGATCCAACCAACAGACAATGTGACTGGGTTCATTTATTGGCACATTGTGTTTGCAGGTTTACAGAGAATTTTTTATCTTTCCAAGTTCAGTTTGTACACAGATGCACACACACACACACACACACACACACACACACACACACACACACACACACTCACTCACTCACACACCACATATACACATAAGAAATGAGAGTGGGTTTCCCTGAGTTTCAGGCTCTATCTTTTCTAGCACACACTGGTATCAGTTCTAATATAATACACTATTTTTCTGTATCTATAAGATTCAATAGTTGCTATCAGAAAGACTCGGAGAATGTTTTGAGAAATGTGCCTTTTGTATTGTTGTTTGTGCAATCATCATAGCTGTGACTTATGACAAAGATTTGCCATCAGTGAAAAAAAATGGTCTACCAATTTAGTTTAATCAGGAATAAGTTCCCCAAATGCAAATAAGGTTAGATCCTAATTATTTTTCATTTTTGTTTTTAATGAGTTATTTAGTTTTAAATTTTGTGTATGAATATTTTGCTTGCATGTATATATGTACATCATGTATATACATTGTACACAGATTGCTTCCCCCTTTCCCATTGTCCTGTTTGTTTGTTTGTTTGTTTGTTTGTTTTTCTGACTTTTATGCCTCACTTGGAGATTCCTAAGCAGGAACCATGCTCTTAACAAGATGAGTAGTAAATCAATGTTTGTTGTTGAAACAGTCACCTTGCAGCCCCAAAGGACTGAATTTGCAACTGTGATCAAAAGGGAAGAAGTTAATTGCATTAAAATATTTTTCTTCCCCTCTCTTATTTGAAATCAACGGTAAAACAATGAGCTTATTTGGAACATAGACACAAGGCTATGACTATGACAATGGTTTAATCATGCAAGAACAGATGGACAGAGTGTCTATGTTCAACGAGCTGAGATAATTATAATCTTCCAGAAAAAGACTCCATCTAAAGGGTCCATTCAAAGCTGGAATGTCTTTAACATCCACACTTTTATTTTAAGGCACTAGCAGAAATGTTTGAGTCATAGTAATTTAACAGAGATTTTCCTGAACCTACTTGCCTTATATGCCCTTGGCCTTGAATGTCCTTAGTGGATAAAAGAATTTTAAGCTTTTATTCTAAACTTAGCCCTCATTCTCTATTTCAGACTCAATAGCAGAAAGAGTGAACTCTGGGATTAATAGTCAAGAAATTAGTAATAAGCAATGAAAGGATAAAATGGTCTTGCAGAGAGGACTGAGCTGCTATGGAACTAAAAAGGCCAGTGGGAGGCAACACGATGTTATAAGAAGCAGCTAGGAAATGGGCAGCTGTCACTACCATATTTTCAGCTGATATTGGTTCTTAAAATTCAGGGAATATTAACACCGTTCCCAATTTCACAGTGAGTCCAAAGCTACTAATTGTAGCCATATTTTTTTTAGCTCTTTCAGCTTTTTTTTAAAATAAATGATTGTATCTATTTCATTTTGAAGCTTGTTGCTCAACCAAATCTATCTTCTTTTTAAAGCTAAGTACTAATTTTTTAAAATATTACCTTTAAAATTTATTTTCTGTCGATGTGCATGGTGCTTCAATGGAAATGGCCCCAGAGGCTCATATGTTGGAATGCTTGATCTACAGTTGATAAAACATTTGGGAAGGATTAGGAGATATGATGTTGTTCGAAGAGGTGTGTGTTACTGTGTGGACTTTGAGATATCAAAAACCTATGCTAGGTAGAGCCTCTCTCTGTCTCTGTCTCTGTCTCTCTGTCTCCCTCTCCCTCTTCCTCCCCCCCCCCTCTGCCTGCTGCCTACTTCTCAAGCTCCTTGCCTCCCTGTATGCTGCCAGGCTTCCTGCGATGGTAATAATGGACTAACCCCCTAAAACTGTAAGCAAGCTCTCAGTTAAGTACTTCATTTATAACAATTGCCTTGTTCATGGTGTCTATTTACAAAAATAGAAAAATAACTAAAAACCATATGCACATGCCACAGTGTACTGGTAGAGGTCAGAGAAGAACTTATAGGAGTAGGAATTCATTCTGTCCTAATACCATGCAGGTAGCAGGGATTGAACTTAGGTTGTCAGGCTTAGCAATACATTCTTTACCTGTTGAGCCATCTTGAGGGTCTCAAGTTAGTGTCCTAATCAGGAGTAAAGAATTTCATTGTCCTATAGAATGAAATAATATATTTTAGACTTGACTAGTGAGCCAGTGACCTCACAGAGGGAAAGCACTTCAGAGAATCATAAAGTGCCTCCACAAGGATACCTCTCTTGTGACCACTGATGTCACAAGTATTTAAAAGAACATACTGTTTGATGAAAAAGTTATTGCATAATATGTAGAATGAGTATTTGTATTGAATAATTCTTAAGCTTTCTTTCAACACAAGCTTGATGCTAAAAATACTATTATAAACACATGTTTGTATTTGTGTATGTTTTTTGTGTGTAGTGTATATACAATCTTAGTATGTATATGTACACAGATATGTGCACACATATATATTACATGTGAGGGTAGGGGGATTGGCAGCTGTAAATATAAACTCATGATTTTGTACATACTAGGCAAATTCTCTTATTAATGACTTACCCTCTTGGGTCAATGTTAGGATATTCATTTATTTATTTGTGAATATATGTATGTGTGTGTGTGTGTGTGTGTGTGTGTGTGTGTGTGTATGTGTGTGTGTGCTCACTAAATAGATGGAAATATGACAGAATATTTTTTATTTCTTCAAACCTAAGGCAAACAAGTTAGTGTGCCTCAAATGCTCTACCCTTAGTACCCCAACACAGTAGATGTTGACAAATAGCCAAATGATTTGGATCCATGTGGTTGTAGATCCCACTCTGAATCCTGCAAATTTTCTCATATTAAAGCATTGTAGTAACCTTCTGATTCAGTAACTTGCCTATTATTGGTTTATGGTTCAGTTACCTGACTCTTCCTGACCCCTAATTAAGATTCTTTCACTTATGAGCCCTAATTCTGTTCCCTGCCTTTCTGGTCTGTGTGCATTAGTGTTAAGAGCTTCAGACCCTAGATTCTTTTCCTAAAACTTATCTCAATTTACCTGAGTGTAGGGCCATGAAAGGCAGCCTGGTTTTTGATTGAGCTAGGTTGGAAACCCCAATGACCCTGCAGGGGATAACCCTGCAAGACATCATAGGTGTTTTGTCATGCTCCTGGACACCAGGCTCTTGACATGAGGCCACAGCTCTCCAGAGGCCTGTGGCCATCAGTCATATAAGGGCAATGCCCCAAGCCCCTCCAAAAGTAGAGGATGTGACCTGTGGTCACATAGCCTCAAGACAGATCTCCATTTTAATGAGATACTTAAAGGCCTGAAGGCTTAGTCAATAGACTCCCCTTCCTGGGCACTCATCTTTGTAAAATGGTATTTAATCTCAGGCCCGCCCTGAGAAAGTGGGGTACAATGTTACTCATTGCCACTCTTTCCATGATAATAAATGCCTTAAAACCATGGAGTGCCTCTTTTCATTGGGATCTCCCATGGGGAGCAATGAAGAAGGCCTTTGTCTAGAGAACTAGCCACCTAATCTTCCATGGAAGGCCTCTCAGCACTCTCAGTAATGACCACCAAGACAGCTGCCCACCAACAAGCCAAGAACTCCTCCCCAAGGGACCCAGCTAGAGCTCTCCTCCACTTTGGGCCTGGGCTAGATCCAGCCAGTGGGCCCCCACTCTGTTCTCCGCTCTTCCAATGCATCCAATGGCACCTGGGTGACCAGCTGGCCTTGGCCTTGTTACAGGCCCTGGGACTCCCAAGCTGGCTCCAACAGTCCCTGGGGACCCCATACTGTACTCTCCCCCCCCCCCCCAGAGCAGTGTCCTATAGGTAGCTTTTCATAGCCCGACACCCTCCAGGCACAACACATGGAAAGCTCAGTCAAATCTTCCTGCATCCTGCCTTCTCCAGTGGCCCGAGCCCTGGAGTGGACTTGGAACACCCCTTAACCCAACACCTGAATGCCTGAATCAATGCTTTTCTGTTAGTAAAAGTCAACAGTTTAAAATGGAAGAATTTTGAAGCCTGATGGCAAGCCTTAAGACCGTAATAGTCTTACTTTTTATTTATAATACTCTATAATGAGCCTTTGCTGAACCCTACAAAATGTTTTAACTTAAAATATACCATAAAAGAAATGAAATGGAAGGAAAGAAAGAAAAGTCTCAGGCTATTAGAAGCCACGGGACACTGCTCTAAGGATAGGGGAGTGCTGTCTGAGATCCACGGGGACTGCTGGAGCTGGATCAGGGGTCCCCGAGCCTGTGACAAAGCTGGGGCCATTTGGTTATCAGTGCATCTGTCATCCTTCTCTGAGTCTTTATTAATACCAATCTCCATTTGTGGAAACATTTTAAGGCTTATCTTCTTGTCTAATGATTTTCATTTTGATGAAGAAAATTATATTCATGTTGTTCAAAATACAATATTTCATTGACAACCCCAAGCTTATTTTGGATAATTTTCCTCTTTCCTCTTCCTCGGCACAGTAAACAATTACTATTTGGAGCTTAATACTGTGTACTGAAACTTCATCAGTAAAGCACATAGCACATTTTATTAGCTAGTTAGATAAAAATTCAGAGAAAAACAGAGACAGAGACAGAGTGAAAGAGACAGAGAGAGCAAAAGAGGGAGGGAGGGAGGAAGGGAGGAGGAGAGAGAGAGAAAGAGAGAGAGAATACAGTCTTCTTAATTTTTATAGAGAAATGAATATGAACCATATTCATTTTATCCATACCACCTCTGACTTCAAAGCTGCTGTCTTTTCAGAAGATTCTACCAAACAAATCCACCAGTGCCATGAGGAAATCATTACCCCCAAACATCCAACCAGTGACAGTAAACTTGAACTTTCAGCACAGGAAGCACTGCCAGAAACAGGTAAGGTTGCAGACTGAAGATGCAATTGTAATATCTGCATTCTCACTAAATTTTCTATACATGTTAGCTGGAAACAACTGTTATATAGCACACCATTTTAAAATCTAGCATTGCTTTATGTTCACAGCAAAAGGATAAGGTCTGACCACTAATGCATTTGTTTAGACCACCTGAAATTTATATGGGAAAACCAGCCATAGCTAAAATATTTTTTTTCATGTCATTGTTAGTTTAAAACTCAAAAGTGACAATGATGGAAAGACAAGCTGATTCCGTGTCACCATCCACTTTGTAAAGGGATCCCAAATCCAAATATTCCATGCAACAGGAGTCAGAGTTGGGCAGATAAGTTTAAATGCCATGGTCCATAAATATTAAGAAAATAAATTTTTTGTAAAAGGAATTTTCACCCATTGAGTTTCTGGTAAAAGTGAATTAGAGATTGTATTATTTAACCTGACCATTCTTTTCCATTAAGACATTTTCTTAAACAAAAGGATTCACATGCAAATAACATGTGCAACAACCTTCAGGGTGTGGTTGGTATACAACCTGCCATGTAATAATACTCAAACACACTGCCATTACTCTTCATTATAATGAAAATACCCTTGGAAGAATAATGGTCACTGAGGAAGAGAAAGGAAATATGCATCTACCTGTATCTTCTAGCACAAGCTAGAGGTATTTGGGAAGAGAAATCTCAGTTGAGAAAATGCCTCTATCAGATTGCTTGTAAACATGTCTATAGGGCATATTCTTGATTAGTAATTGATATGGGAGGGCACAGCTAGCCCACTGTGGATGTTCTCACCATGGGACAAGTGGTCCTGATTATATATTTCATAAGAAAGTAGGATGAGAAAGCATAGTGAGCAAGCCAATAAGGAGAATTTCTTCATGGCTATTCCTTAAATTCTTGACTCTAAGTTCCTGCCTTGAGTTCCTTTCCTAACTCCTTTTGTGATGGGCTACAAGTTGTAAAATGAAATAAACCCTTCCTTCTCCAAGTATATCTTGGTCATGTTTGTTTTCTACTGCAATAGAAACCTATTCTAGACAACATATATACATATACATAGAATATTATGACTTTTCCCTCATCACTTGTCTCTGTTTTCTTACAATGGATTGTGTTTCTGAGAACAAGAGAGGTCACTGGAACAACTAGAGCTTGTGAGTTGGCTCAAATATTAAATTGCCTACCAACTTGAGTTTAATTCCTGAAACTCAAGTAAATCTGCTAGGTACTGTAGGGCACATCTGTGAACCCAGCATTCCTGTGGAAGGTAGAGAAAGAATTGCCCATTAGCTTATGGGGCAGCTAAACTATAGTAAGCAACACAACAGATATAACAAGAAAAGCCCTGTGTTTTAGGGTGGAGGAGGAGAACCAACTCCTGAATGCTGTCCTCTGACCTCTACACTTATGCTGTGACATGTATGTATGCCCTTCCCACAACATATATAAATAATAAGTAAAATTAAAATTAAATTAAATTAACAGTATATGTCTTTTGCCTTCATAAAACTTAAACTGCCTTGTGGGAAAAAAGAGTCTGGCTCAACCTGGGATTACATAGCTTGTGGGCAAGAGATTGGTCTTATTTACATCTTTTAAGGGACACATTGTAAATATTCAATAAATCTTGGAATAATGAATGTATGAAGCCAGTTCCAGTCACTTGATGTCTGCTAGTATGTTTCAGCACTAAGTCTAGCACAGGATTGTGTGCTATACTGATGTTTCTTATTTAGTAGCTAGAGTTCCTACAGCAGATTCTTTGCTGATCTCCCTTCACAGGAGCTTTATAACTCTAGTATATTGCAGTTCCACCAGTGCGGACATGGTCTTATGTTTTGTTTTGTATTTTCCAGATTTTACACAACATTTCCAAAGAATTATGTCCAAAAGAGTGGGCAACCATCCCTCAGAGGTCTTGTCAGATGTGCTACTCCCAAAATGTGAAACTTAAATTCAATATTGACAATGGATTGTCTGCTCAAGCCTGATACATACAGCTCCTTGCCTTTTTGTGTTTTATTTTCTTGTATATTACTGTACATAGGATTTGATATTGTGAATGAATATTTGAATTAGAATGAATTTTGAGAGCCAAGAAAAACAAGATGCCATTTTGTCAACAAAATCCTTTCATGCCTATCCATTTACCTTGCACTTTGAATTATTACAGCTGAAATATCTGAACAACAATGAATGAACTATAACACCTCATATTATTAATTAGGTTTTAGGTTATTTTGATAAATAACTAAATGATGAATATTGAAATAATGAAATATTATTTCAGAAACATGAAATAATGATAGAATATTGGAAATACTAAATCATGATTAATAGGACAATGATGCAAACATACTGGTTAAAAATGTTGACTGTACAACAATGACTTGAAATTCAAGACTAGAGTTTTTCCTTTTGTCCCTATATAGAAGTTTGAAAAGCTGTCACTATCCCTGCCAAGCATGTAGGAACACATAATAATTATAACACAACAAGAAGAAATGTTTTCATAGTGGTGGAGTTTATATTCAATGATTTCTCTCTGATCAACTTTTGGTTTGCTTTTGGCCAGAAAACATATATATATTTATGTAATATTCTTATATAGACCTTTAAAAATATGTCCAACTACTGAATATTGACTGTAATAGCTCTGCTTCATTTTGTAAAATTAATTTTTAACAAGATCTATTTTTATTTTACATGTATGAGTAATTTGTCTGTATGTGTCTATGGACCATGTGGATGCTTTGTACCCATACAGGCCAGAAGAGAGTGTCAGATCATCTAGAATTGGAGAAAATATGGATATGAGCAGCTATAATGATAACAGAACCAAACCTGGGTCCTCTAAAAGAGGATTAAGTGTTTTAAAATCTCCCTAGCCTCATTCCTTTAAAACATTGTATATGTGATTAAGGAAGTACATGCAACTAAGTGCAAGTGACTGCAGAACCCAAGGAGAGAGAAACATTGGGTTTCTAGGAACTGAAGTTTCAGATGGCTTTCAGTTAGTTGCCTGACATGGTTCCTAGGAACCAAACACAGGTACTCTTCCAGAGCAAGAAGTGTGTACTTATGGCTGTTTAACCATTTCTTTCTCTCTTCTGCTTCTTTTTTCATGTGTGAGTCCATGTACCACACAGCCATGACCTGACCCTTGATTAGAAAATTTTCCACCAATATGCTAGCTAGGTTATTCTTAGTTCTGCCCCTCCCTTAACTCTAACATGAGAACACAATAAAGTCTTTCTCTTTTATTTCCAGCAACTGTTTCACATCACGGTCTCAGACATTATCTGCCTTGCACTTACCAAGAACATTCCTACCAACACTTTTCATAAACAAATAAATAATTTCAAAAGAGTAATGCTTAGGTCTATAGAATTAGTTTTGTGGTTAAGAACACTTGTTTCTCCTAGAGAGGACTGTTTTGAGTCCCAGAACACACATGGTGGCTCAAAACCATCTGCTTTTTGCCTAACTATATGGTCACTATTGGAGAAGTTTTATTCTTTTGTGTGATTGGTTTTATAGATATTCCTTAGGCCCATTTGGTTCTTAACCTTTCTTAGTTCCTTTATTTCTCTAACTTCTCTCTCAATGATCTGTCCATTGAAGATAGTGGCATGTTGAAGTTAGAGTTCAAAGTGCAGTTGTAAATTTTAGTAATATTTCTTTTATGAATGTGGGAGTCCTTGCATTTGGTATATAAATGTTGAGAATTGAGATGTTGTCTTGGTGAATTTTTCTTTTGATGAGTATGAACTGACATTCTTTTGGTTAATTTTGGTTGAAAATCTATTTTATTAGATATTAGAATTTCAACTTTCTTTTCTGCTGTATTTGCTTGGAAAATTTTATCCACCTCTTTATTCTGAGGTAATGTCTATCTGTATTGATGAGGTTTGTTTCTCTTATGCTGCAGAATGATGGATTCCATTTTGGCAGTCATTCCTTTACACTGTGTCTTTTTATTGGGAATTGAGTCCACTAATTTTGAGAGATATTAATGGTCAATATTTATTAATTCCTATTATTTTGATGTTGATGATATTAGTATCTCCCTCCCTCTTTTTGTGTGCATATTTGTGCTGCTTTCCTTGTTTTGTTTTTGCTGGTGTGAAACTATTTATTTCCTGTGTTTTCTTGTGGATAGTTAAAATCCTTGGGTTAGATTTTTTTCTTGAAGTATTTTCTGTAAGGCTAGAATTGTGGATAAATTTGGTTTTATCTTGAAATATTTTATTTTCTCCATGTTTCATAATTAAGAGTTTTGCTACATATAGTAGTCTATATTGGTATGTGTGGTTGCTTAGAAACTCTATGACATTGGCCCAGGCTGTTCTATCTTTTAGAGTTTCTGTTGAAAACTCACGCATAATTCTGATCGTTTTTTTGTTAGTTGGTCTTTTTCCCTTGCAGCTTTTAATATTCTTTCTTTGTTCTATAGATTTATTGTTTTGATTATTATGTAGTGGGAGAACTTTCTGGTCCAATCTATTTTTGGTTTTGTATGCTTCTTATATGTTTCCTGTTACTCCTTCTCAATTGCTTCTATTGTATCTTCTATTCCTGAGATTTCTCTTCTACTTCTTGTATTCTGTTGGTGATTCTAGTGTTTATTGTTCCTCTTCTTTTTCCTAAGTTTTCTGTCTCCATGATTCTCTTGGATCATGTATTCTTTGTTGCTTTTATTTCCATTCTCTTGTCATGAACGGTTTTATAAATTTCCTTGCCTGTTTACTTGTATTTTCCTGTATTTCTTTGAGGATGTTATTTATTTTCTCTTTAAAGGAATCTATCATATTTATAAAGTTGTATTAAAGTCATGCTATTGTGCTTCAATTTTGTTAGGATATCCAGAGCTTGCTGTAGTTAGATAGCTTTGCTCTGAGGGTGTCATGTTGCCCTAGCTCTTGTCTGTGTTCATATATTAACCTTTAGCCATTTGGTTGTCACTGGATCTTCCTGGTGTAGCAGGTATTGGGAAGGTAGTTCTAAACTGAATGTTCCCTTTGTAGCAGGTATCTGGTAGGCAACCTGGGACTAAATGTCCTGGATGAAGCCAGACTGGTTCATCCTTGTTCTGCATGGCTGATGGTAGGTAGCAGAGCAGTGGATAGGCAGTGGAGCTCATGGGAGAGTTGACAGTTAGATGCTTGCTCACTACAGTTGATCATGCCCACCTACAGTTTAGATAGGATCTAATCTAGATGTTCCTTTATTTGGTTACACATTGGCTGATTTAGTTGGCATTACCTAATTCACATACACTGACCTGACTTTAATGTAGATACATCCAGGATATAGATTACTTTGTGGAGTAGAGCTATAAAGAGCTTCCTTTGATCATTACAGGATATTTATTGTATGACAGGCAGCATTTGAAGCAATAAAAGATCATCAACTAGTATCAAAATCCCATACAATATTTTCAACCAAAGCAAGAACCATGCAGATTTTGCATATATGGTAAAGATACCATATTTACCAAATAAAACCTCCAGTGTAAGGAATGAATTATATAACTTATGAGTTTTTGACCAATTTAGTCCTATAGACTACTCACACATTTATATTCTATTACCAATTCTGTAGCACTTAGTCAATTAGAAATGCCATTTCTACTAACTAGCATTCACAATACTCAAAGGTGGTATATACATTGCCAGAGGAGGAAATTTATGCTAAGTTTCCACCAAACCTCATCTCTGCAAGTTGCAATGATGACATGCCTACAAGACATGCCTATTAGTACAACAATAGCACAAATGTTATGGAAAGAACCATTTAAAAATTAATTTGTGCCACATGCCATGAGATAGAAATCATACCTGACACCAAATAAGGCCAAGAATCAAAGGCTAGAGGTCATAGGCCCTAAAGTAAAACCTACTACTATTATTATAAGAAAGACATAGCAATAAAACAACCTTTAGTGACACATTGCATACAGATTTGTATATTAACCCTTATTAAATAAAATTTTTTCAGCAGATGGCAATTAGCCCACAACTGGCTAATATGCAGAAAGAAATTTTAAAAGGGTTAAAATTAAATAAAATGTCTATATAACATCCCGAGTCTCAATAATCAGGGATCTATATGTCAGATGGGATGAAAAAACCAGAGGTCATGAATGGCTTTAAGAAAATAACATTTTATAAACACAATAGATCAGATATGTAAATGAACTCAGAAAGACTATAACAGTATGCACAAGACTTGCTCAAGCTAGACAAATTTGGAAGTGGGCACAAAGTCATTTTCAAGCTACAGGATTTTTAAAACTTATAGCTGCTGAGAGTGAAAGAGAAAAGGGGGAGAAAAAGAGATAGATTAAGCACTTTTCGTCAGTAGAGGGGCACAGTGTATATCAATTACATTTCAAAACAGACCCTGTGCTCAAGAATGGTCAACAAATATGAACTGGACTCACCATTTAGTTTTCTGTTTTTGTTTTGAGAGAGAACAAGAAATTGGTAGGAAGAGAAGTAAGGAAGGAGGAAGGATCATGGAGGAGATAAGGATTAAATAGGATAAAAATACATGGTATAAAATTCTCAAAAGATAAATATAAAAAGGCAATTTTTCAAATGAATCAAAGTATCTTGTTTGTTAAGTCTTTTTGTGTTTTTAAATTGAAATTTGTACATTTTGAATTAAGTATAGCAGTGAAGGAGTCCAGGTCTCCGGGAACTAAGGTCAGGAACCTGAGAAATAAGAACTGATGCAAAGGCATGAGGGAGTGCTGCTCATGCCTTCACCCATAGTTAGTTCAGATTGCTTTCTTATAACACTCAGGACTACCAGCTCAGAGACAGCGATGTACATAATGAACTGGGCCCTATAGCATCAATCACCAGTTATGAAAATGCACCATAAACTTTCCTTCCATCCAGTCAGGTAGGGATATTTATTCAATTGTAGATCCCTCATTCCAAATGACTTTAGCTTATTTCAAGTTGACATAAACTATATCCAAAACAAATACTATGAACAACTAAAACTGAAGAATGGACTCTTTTAAAATGTAATTACAAGGACAGCCTCCCTCCAGGGGGCTCCATTTATTGGGGGACCACATTCCATCCAGATTGCAATTCCCTTCACTTATCCCACTGGACACAGGAAGTTACTACAGGACTAGGTACAGGCACCACTCCATTTGTTGGGGAACCTGCACAAAGACCAAACTGTACTTCTGCTACATATATGTGAGGAGGGCTAGATCCAGACCATGTACACTCTTTGGTTGGTGGTTCATTATCTGGAAGCCTCCAAGGGTCCAGGTGAGTTGACTCTGTTCGTCTTGTTGAATCCTTATGCCTTCAGGATCCGTCAATCACTCTACCAATTCTTTCCCAATACTCCCAGAGCTCTGTCTAATTTTTGTCTATGGGTCTCTGCATCTCTTTCAGTTAGCTGCTGTGTGGAGCCAGTCAGAGCACAATTATTCTAGGCTCCTCTTCTGCAAGCATAACAGAGTATCATTAAGAGTGGCAATTTCTCCCTGACACTGTTGCCTGAATGTACAACCTGTTGCCCTAACTGAGCTGCTTTGTCTGGCCTCAGTGGGAGAAGATATGTCCAGTACTTCACTCTCTTGATGAACCAAGATAGGTTCATGCCCAGTGTGGCCCTTCCCATTCTCAGAGGATAAGGGGAGGGGAAATGGGGAGGAGTACCAGTGATCAAACTCAGGTTGTCAGGCTCAGTTGCAAACACTGGCCCCATAGCTCATTTTCTGCTTGGGGCATTTGTTAGATGTGTACTGCTTGACATTCCTTTTATTTTAGAGATATTAGGTTTCTGTCAGACATAGGTGACAAAGGATTTTTATTCTCATTTTGTAGACTGCCTGATAGATAGATAGATAGATAGACAGATATATGTGTGTGTGTGTGTTTTCATGAAAGTCTTTTTATACTACTTTAGTTCTTTTCTTCTGACTGTATATTCTCTATCTTTTCTCATTTTACATGAATGTGTATATGAACATATAGTTTATTTCTCTTACTTTCATTTCTACACATGTACATTTAATTGACTTCCAAATTTGTAAAATATCTCTGTACAGCTATAACCTTTAGGATTTTATAAAAAAATTAATCACACTCATTAATTTAAATAGCATATTTGATAAAATACTCTATAGTCAAATTTTAGTAATGAAATAGGCAGATTTGGTTTCTACACCAGGATTGTATAGACTGGTAGGATTTACAGAAAACAAAACCAAAAGCCTTCCATCTTATTTAAGGGTCTTATTATAAAACTAGTATGTAGGGGTGGTTCTGAGCCTAGGGGTCCTGTTCCCTAATTGGTTCTTGATCCATCAATATAGATGTTAGCAGCCAATGAGCTGGGTAGAATAGGCAGAACTTCCAGGTTCCCATAGGCAAGCTTACAGACATAGAAGAACAGGGGTGGGGGTCATGGGATGTGTGTGTGTGTGTGTGTGTGTGTGTGTGTGTGTGTGTGTGTGTGTGTGTGGTGTGTTGTTTTTCATCTGCAGATCAGAGGGAACTTGGGCAGTTGCTGGCAGCATGGGCAACCCTGGGGCTTAAGACAGGGTAGCAAAAACGGCAGGATACACTGATATCTGAGTTTTAACCTATCAGTTGGTCCTTTATATTCCAGTTGAGCCTAAATAATTTTTGAGTTGGTTTTCAACATCTACAATTCTTAACTAAAAATATTTCATTGTCCCCTGTATCTTGATGATTGACTTAAGAATCACCAGAGCAACATTTCCAGGGTGAATTCCTAATTTGTTCTGCTGAGTGACTTTATATGTGTGGTGAGTTTACAAACATATTTTATTTTGATTTTGATTTTTTTTATAGAGGAAGAAAAAAGATTCAGATGATTGGTTTATTAAAATTAATTATCCAGGAATTCAGAATGAATTCATAAAATTATATGTCTTAAACTTACAAATGATTTCTCTCCTGTCACAGAGTAATTTATGGTTTCTTTTTTTAAATTTATTTATTTTTATTCATTGATCCTTTTCTACAGTCCAGGTTTCATCTCACTCTAGGTCTGTCCCTGCTGACTGCTCTCCAATCCCATATGCCCCCTGCCTCCAAGAGGATGTCCTCATCTACCCACCAGGCCTCCTCATTCCCTGGGGCCTCAACATTCTCCAGGGTTAGGTGCATCTTCTCTCACTGAAGTCAGACCACTGCTCTATATGTGTTAGAGATCTCATATCAGCTGGTGTATGCTGCCTGGTTGATGGCTCAGTATCTAAGAGATCTTGGGGGTTCAAGTCAATTGAGACTGCTGGTCTTACCATTGGGCTGTCCTTCTCCTCAGCTCCTAGCAGCTTTTTCCCAATTTAGCCACAGGGTTCCCAGCTTCTGTCCATTGGTTGGGTGCTAGTATCTGCATCTGAAACTTTCAGCTGCTTGTTGGGACTCTCAGAAGGCAGCCACGATAGGATGCATGCACACCACAGCATCAGTAACAGTGTCAGGGACCTGGACTCCCCTTGAGCTAGATCCCAATTTGGGCCTGTCAATGGACATCTTTTCTCTCATGTTCTTCTCCATTATTTTGTCCTTGCAGTTCCTTCAGACAGGAACAATTCTGGGTCAGAGCTTTTGACTGTGGAATGGCAAACTCATCCTTCAACTTGATGTCTTGTCTCTCCACTGGAGGTGGACTCTACAAGTTCCCAATCCCCACTGTAGAGCACTTCATCCCAGGATCCTCCCTTTGAGACCTGGGAATCTCTCATCTCCCAAGTTTCTTTTAAGATCTTTATCCTTACTATTTAGATTGAAAGGACTGATAAGTTTTTTAAAAATTAAAAAAAATTAAATATTAATGAATTAACAAAATTATGGTGTTATACAAAATTAAATAATGGCAAATTGTGTCACCCATAATGTAAGGAAATCTTTATAGTGAACTTAAGAATAAAAGAGCACATTTCAACATTTCATAAGAATAACATTTTAATTCTATGCTTAAAATTTACTTAATTTCCCCATAATAGAAGTAGATATTTGGGAAGAATATTAAGTAATGTGAATTCTTCCATTTTATTTTGTAAATTAACTTCTTTATAAGACATGAATCCCAGATTTTATCTCTACACCATATTAACAGATTGGCTTTCTTCTACTATGGTCTCTGATTGTTTTTAGTTACTTCCTACAGCTAAGTAAGATCACGTAAATGGAAGGACTTTGTGAGTAAGATTATTATTGGAATAAATTAATTTATAAAATGCTGCAAGGCATAGTTGGTTTTAGAGACTTGGCTGAAGATGAATGAAGAACTTGTATTTGTACATATTGGATGTAATAAGTTATTGAACTTAAGAAATGTGCCTGGAGTCTGAACTAGCTGGATAAGTTACTCCTTCCCTTGGTATTAATATTCACCTGGATTTGAGTTACAGTTAAATAAGTTCATCTGACTCCAGCTAGACTTTCTTTAAAAAGCAGAAGGTATTTTAGAACACATTGAGAAAAGAACAACAAAAACAACAAAAAATACCCAATCATGTTATTTTAAAAGGATGGAAGAAGATATCCTTTAAAGGAGTCCTTACATCTTTCAAGCCAACTATTACTTAATCACCTAGTTAAGATCTCAGTGGTTCTTAAACAATCACTCCTCATCTGAGAAAAGCCAAGACTTCAAATATCTGTCCTAAAAGAGACAAACAATACTGGGAAAAGAATTTTGAGAGAAAGGTTTGTTTTTCTTTTTATTTGCTTAACTTTTTTTCTGAATTAATTTTAGAACAACAGAAGAATTGTAAAAATAGCAGAATGTTCCTGTGTCCCCTGGCTATGGTTTGCTTATGTTCCTATCTTGTAACCATAGCACAATAATCAAAAGCAAGCAACAAACAAGACCATGATGTCATTATTAATAAAGATGTGTATCCCTTTCAGATTTTACCTTTTCTTTTAACTATTAATATTTAATTTTCTGTTGTAGGATCTAATGCAAAACAGTTTTTTTTTTGCCTCCTTGTTCTCCTCCAATCAATGTTTTCTAGTCCTTCTTGGCTTTTGTAGTGGCTATTCTTGATTGTAAACTTGACTATTTCTAGAGTGAACTACAATCCAGAATTAGAAGGCTCACCTGTGATCCAGATCTTGAAGCTGGAAGACACAAGTGTCTGACCTGGCTCTTGTCATGGAGATCTTGAGGCACAGTGGCCATGAAAAGCTTAGCCCGAGGCAAAGTAGTATATGCCCTTAATCCCAAGAGACTGAGGCAAGGAGCTCTCTGAGTTCAAGTTCAGCCTGGGCAAAACCATGTCCCAGATCAGGCAGGGTGGTACACACCTTTAATCTGGGCCACACCTTAGGCTGGAAATCAACATAAGAACATTGGAAGAAGGAAGACTCACTCTTCTTCACCTGTGTGCCTTTTGGGACTGAGTAACTACTAGATCCTTGGACTTTCATTCACAGCTGCTGCTGACCATTGTTTGGGAGTTGGACTACAGACTGTAAGTCATCAACAAATTCCCTTACTATATAGAGACTACTCATAACTTCTGTGACTCTAGAGAACCCTGACTAATACAGCTTTCATGATCTTGAAAATTTGGAAACGTTTGAAAAATCAGTCTATAGAACATCTATAATGTTCCTGGTGCCCTTTTTCTGACTATACTTCCATTACGTAATACTGGGAGAAATGTGGAAAGTAGTGTGCTTTTCTCAATACACCTCAAATTCAAAATGTCTTATTACCAGTATGCTGATAGCTTTACTCTTCTGATGCTTTTAATGATAAGACTGCTCTCTCTCTCTCTCTCTCTCTCTCTCTCTCTCTCTCTCTCTCTGTGTGTGTGTGTGTGTGTGTGTGTGTGTGTGTGTGTGTTTCTTTCTCTGCTTTTGTTGCATTTGGTTTGGAGTGAGCTTCCTGAATTATTGAAATAGCTCAATGTTGTGAAACATTTTTTTTTTTTTACTTTTATTACTTTTAAAAATTATTTTTATTACTTTTAACATCGATTACTTTTATTAGCTAGCAATGATTCACAGATATAAAAACTATTGCTCTTTCATATTCTGGAGATAACAACTCATTTCTCTTATTGCACAGTGATTAAAAAATTTTTGTGGTCAGAGTTGCACATGTAGTGGTGATCCCCCAACCCCCTTTAATTGGCACTGGGCAGCCTGTTGGTACAAAGGAGTCTTGTAGGATCAAAAATACCTCCTGTTTCCCCATGTAGGCCTGCAGGAGCAAGAATAATCAGCTTGGAAATCTGCCCCACAAATCCCCTCATACTCTGATCTAATGGAGCACAGCCTGCCGAAAGGAGCTACATGTGTTCTGCTGGCCTACATTAGCTGTCACTGGGCCTGTCATTTGGTCCTGAGGAGCCCTATAGTACCCCAAGAGCTTCCTGCTTCTCTGTGAAAGCCTGCAAGGTCCCAAGTATACCCATCTTGGAAAGCTGCCCCACCAACCACCTCCCAGTCTGGTTTACTTGAACCACAACTTGCAGAGACATGTGTAGGGAGGGGCCCCAAGAACTACTAGTTTGGAGCATTCCCCAAA
The DNA here is from genome assembly GCA_028551405.1 of Uromys caudimaculatus. Taxonomy (NCBI): domain Eukaryota; kingdom Metazoa; phylum Chordata; class Mammalia; order Rodentia; family Muridae; genus Uromys; species Uromys caudimaculatus. Next base: position 101,024,386 of record CM052708.1, read on the forward strand.
CGATCCATTGCCAGTGAGGTCTGCCTGAGGGCCAGCATGCAGAGTCAGTTCCCCTGACCTTTGTTGTTTAGCCCACAACTCCAACTTTCTTCCTGAAAAGTTCTGCCATCACCAGGACCAACCAGGCAATACCAGAGAAAAACATATGCACATGCCTAAAGGAGAGTGTAAGAACAAAATCAACAAGAGCCAGGGAAATATGGCACCCCCAGAGGCTAGCTATCTTACTACAGCAAGCCCTGGACATCCTAAAAATCCAATGCACATGAAAAGTATCCAATCTTACAAATATGATAGAGGCCTTTACAGAGGAAATGAATAAATCCCCTAAAGGAACAACACACACACACACACACACACACACACACACACACACACATTATATATATATATATATATATATATATATATATATATATATATATATATATATATATATATATATATATATATATAGAGAGAGAGAGAGAGAGAGAGAGAGAGAGAGAGAGAGAGAAAGAGAGGGAGGAAAGAGAGAGGGGGAAGCAAATAAATGTAAGAAATACAGGAAAATACAAACAGATGAAGGATATGAATAAATCTGTCTAAGACCTGTCTTAGTCAGGGTTTCTATTCCTGCACAAATATCATGACCAAGATGCAAGTTGGGGAGGAAAGGGTTTATTGAGCTTACACTTCCATGCAGGTGTTCATCACAAAAGGAAGTCAGGACTGGAACTCAAGCAGGTCAAGGAGCAAGCAAGCCTTGAAAAGGGAAATAAAAGCAGTAAAGAAAACACAAACTGAGGTTATCCTGGAAATGGAAAACTTAGAAAAGGGAACAGGAGCTACAGACATAAGCATCACCAATAGAATAGAAGAAATGCAAGAGAGAATCTAAGACACAGGAGATATGATAGAAGAAATCAAAATATCAATCAAATAAAATGTAAAATCTAAAACATTCATAACACATAGAATTCAGGATTTGGGCACATTATAAAGTGACCAAACCTAAAAATAAGAGGAATAGAGGAAGGAGATGATTCCAAACTTAGAGGTCCAGATAAAAATCTTCAACCCAATCATAGAAGAACATTACCCTAACTTGTAGAAAGAGATGCCTATCCACCTCATCAGACCTGAGACTCTGAGACATACTGGTGAGCTTCATTTCCCCCACCCATCTTCCCTGCTCTCTGAGCCCTCTGAGCCAAGCCAAACTGTCCTGAACAGCCTGCCACCTCTCTGCCCATGTTCATTAGACCTGCAGTTCCTTAACCATACAAACCTACAGGTCAAGAACCATACAGCTCAAAGATATTCATCAGAGGCCTGCCACACTAGGACCATTCAGGTTCACCCCACTCCCAACACCTACTACAACAAGAACTTCCAGGGACCAAAACTATACAAATGGCTAAAGGTCTTCAGAAGAACACAATCAACAAAAGCCAGAGCAATATTATATCTCCAACTCACAGCTACCCCAGTAAAGCAAGGCGTGGATATCCTAACACCAACCAATCAGATAAAAATTACCTTAAATCCAATCTTATAAAAATGATAGAGACCTTTAAAGAGGAAATGAATAAATCACTTAAAGAAATATGGGAAAATGCAATTAAACAGATAGATGCCTTTAAAGATGAAACAAATAAATCCCTTAAAGACATACAGAATAATACAAGTGAAAGGGTGAAAGAAATAAAATAATAATAATAATAATAATAATAATAATAATAATAATAATAACCAAATACAAAAACAAAAACAAAAAATGTGAAAGACCTAAAAGTGGAAATAGAAGCAAAAATGAAAACACAAATTGAGGAAATGCTGGAGATAGAAAACCTAGGGAAGAGGACAGGAACAACAGATGTAAGTGTCATCAATAGAATCCACAAAATGGAAGAGAGAATCTCTGGCATAGAAGATACAATAGAAGAAATTGATATGTCAGTCAAAGAAAATGTTAAATCTAAAAAAATTCCTGACACAAAACATCCAGGAAATCTTGGATAACATGAAGAGATTTAACCTAGAATAAAAGGAATAAAAGAAAAGGTAGAGTCCCAGATCTAAGACCCTGAACATATGCTCTAAAAAATATCAGAAGAAAATGTTCCCAACCTAAAGATAGAGAGGCTTATTAACATACAAGAAACTTATAGAATACATATTAGACTGAACAAGAAAAGAAAATCTTCCCCCCACATAAAAGTCAAACCACAAAATCTACAAAACAAAGAAAGAATATTAAAACTGGCATGGTAAAAAGGATAGGTAATATAAAAAGACCTGTCAGAATTACACCAGACTTTGCAACAGAGACTCTAAACCTAGAAAGTCCTGGATAAGTGTCATAAAGCAACCTGTAAAATCCACAGTTGCCAAGATAAACTAATATATTCAGCAAACTCTCAATCATTATAAATGGGATAAACATGATATTTAAAGACAAATCCAAAGTCAGATAATATCTGACACAAATCCATTCCCTACAGAAAATACTATAAGGAAAACTCCAGTCCCAGAAGGATAACTACATGCAAGAAAACACAGGAAATAAGGAATCCCATACCAGATAAACCATGAAAGTATGTGGGCGCGTACACACACACACACACACACACACACACACACACACACACACACACCAGCAATGTCAAGATAACAGGAAATAAAATCGCTGGGCCTTAATATTTTTCAGCATCAATGGAATAAATTCTGCAATAAGAAGACACATGCTAACAGAAAGGATGCCAAAACACGATCCACCATTCTGCTGCATACAAGAAACACACCCAGCAATACAGATAGACATTACTCAGATGGGTCTGGAAAGAAGTTTCCCAAGCAAACACACCCAAGAAGCAAGCTGGCATAGCCATACTGTACTGGCTGGTTTTGTGTATCAACTTGACACAAGTGGGAGTTATCACAGAGGAAGAAGCTTCAGTTGAGGAAATACCTCCATGAGATCCAGCTGTAAAGCATTTTCTCAATTAGTGATCAAGGGGGAGGGCCCGTTTTGGGTGGTGCCATCCCTGGGCTGATAGAACTTGGTTCTATAAGAAAACAATCAAGCCAGTAAGTAACATCCCTCCATGGCCTCTCCATCAGCTCCTGCTCCCTCACCTGCTTGAGTTCCAATCTTGACTTCCTTTGGTGATGAGCAGCAATGTGGAAATGTAAACTGAATATACCCTTCCCTTTCCAACTTGCTTCTTGATCATGATGTTTGTTCAGGAATAGAAACCCTGACTAAGATGCATACACTTATCTAATAAAATAGACTTTCAACCAAAATAAATCAAAAGGGAAAGAGGACACTTTGTCCTCCTGAAAGGAAAATTCTATAAAAATATAATCTCAATTCTGAACATTTATGCACTAAACACAAGAATGCTCACATTTGTTTAAAAAAATGCTAAAGCTTAAATCTTATTGATTTAAACTCCACATACTAGCAGCGGGAGACTTCAACAATCTACTCACACTAACTGACAGATCATCCACATAAAAACTAAACAGAGAAATAGTGAAATTAACTGACATAACAGATATCTACAGTATATTTCACCCAAACACAAAAGCATATACTTTCTTCTAAGCACCTCACGGATCCTTCCTCAAAATTGACCATATAATTGGTGACAAAGTAGGCCACAACAAATACAAGTATCTTACCAGACTACCATGAAATAAGCTGGACTTCAACAACTGCAGAAACACTAGAAAGCCTACACACTTATGGAAATTGAAGAACTCTATATATGTAATGATCTCTGGATCAGTGAAGAAATAATGAAAGAAATTAAAGACTTTCTAGAATTCAATGAAAATGAAGGCACAGCATACTGAAATTTATGGGACACAATGAAAGAATTGTTAAGAGGAAAGTTCATAGCATTGAGTGTCTCCAGAAAGATATTAGAAAATTCTCATATCAGCAATTTAAAAAGTATACCTGAAAGCTCTAGAAAAATAAAAAAGAAGCAAGCACATCAAGGAGGGGTAGAAAGCAGAAAATAATCAAAATCAGGGGTGAAATACATCACTTAGAAACACAAAACAATTCAAAGAACCAATGAAACCAAGAGCTGGTTCTTTAAGAAAACAAGATTGACATACCCTTAGCCAAATTCACCATGAACCAGAAAGACAGTATTCAAATAAAATCAGTAATGAAAAGGGAGACATAACAACTGACACTGAGGAAATTCAAAGTATCCCTAGGTTTTACTTCTAAAGCCTGTACTTCACAAAATTGGGAGATCTTAACAACATGGACACTTTTCTAGGCAGATACCACTTACCTTTAACAAAGTAAAATCAAAATCAGGTAACTAATTAGACAGTCCTTTAATCCCTAAAGAAATAGATGCAATCATTAAAAGTCTCCTACCAAAAATGCCCAGGGCTTGATGGTTTTAGTGCAAAATTCAACCAGGCTTTCAAAGAAGAGTCGATACAAATACTCAAACCAGTCCACCAAATAAAAATAGAAAGAAACCTACCAAACTCATTCTATGAGGCCACAGTCACCCTAATACCTAAACCACACAAAGACTCAACAAAGAAAGAGAACGTCTGACCAATTTCTTTTAGGAACATGGATGTAAAAATATTCAAAAAAATACTTGAAAACACTATCCAGGAAAACATCAAAGACATCATACATCAAGATCAAGTAGGCTTCATCTCAGAGATGAAGGTATTGTTCAGTATATCAAAATCAATCAACACAATCAATCACATAAACAAACTGAATGAAAAAAATCACATGATTATCTTATTAGACATTTAAAAAGCCTTTGATAAAATTCAACACCCCTTCATATTAAAAGTATTAGAGAAACCAGAGGTACAGAGTACATACCAAAATATAATCAAGGCAATACACAGCAAGACAATAGCAAACATCAAACTAAATAGAGATAAAATTACAGCATTTCCACTAAAACCAGGAACAAGACATGCTGCTCATTTTCTTGCTATCTATTCAACTTGAAGTTTTAGCTAGAGCAATAAGAGAACAAATGGTTGTCATTGGGGATACAAATTGGAAAGAAAGAAGTCAAAGTATTGTTTTTGTGGATAGCATGATAGTATACATAAGTAACCCCAAAAATTCTACCAGTGAACTCCTATGTCTGACAAACAGCTTCATCAAAGTAGCTGGATACAATAATAACTGAAAGAAACTGGTAGTTCTCCTTTATAAAAATGATAAACAGGCTGAGAAAGAAATTAGGAAAACAATACCCTTTACAACAGCTATGAATAATATAAAATATCTTGGTGTACTCTTACAATGCAAATAAAATATCTATATGACAAAAACTTCAAGACCCCGAAGAAAGAAATTGAAGAAGATATCAGAAGATAAAAAGATGTCCTATGGTCTTGCATAGGCAGCATTAACATAGTGAAAATGGGCATCTTAGCAAAAGCAATCTATAGGTTTAATGCTACCTCCATCAAAATTCTAATACAATATTTATATACCTTGAATAGCTTTTCTCAGCTTCAAATGAAAAAAGATTAAAAAAAACAACCAACAAACCAAACAAAGAAAAACCAGGATAGCTAAAACAATCCTGAACAATGAAAGAATTTCAGGAGGAATCAACATCCTTGACCTCAAGCTGTAGCATAGAGCAATAGTGACAAAAATCACATGATATTGGTACAGAAACAGACATGTTGATCAATTGATTAGAATCAAAGACCCTGACATAAACACACAGACCTATGAAAACTTGATTTTTGATAAATAATCCAAAACCATATAATGAAAAAAATACATCTTCAAGAAATGGTACTGGTCTAACTGGATGTCTACATGTAGAAGAATACAAGTAAATCCATATTTCATTATACACAAAATTCAAGTTCAGTGAATTAAGGACCTTAGCATGAAATTGGGTACACTAAATCTCATAGCAAAGAAAGTGAGGAATATTCTTAAACACATTGGTACAGGAGACAACTTCCTGTACAGAAAACCAATGGCTTAGGCTCTAAGATCAACAATTGATAAATAGGACTTCATGAAACTGCAAAAGCTTCTGTAAGGAAAATAACACTGTCAATAGGACAAATTGGCAGTCTAGAGATTGGGAAATGCTCTTCACCAACCCTACATCTAACAAAGGGCTAATATCCAAAATTTATAAAGAACTCAAGAAGATAGACACTAACAAGCAAAATAATCCAAATAAAATATGGGATACAGAGCTAAACAGAAAATTCTGTACAGAAGAATTTCTAGTGGTTGAGAAGCACTTTTTAAAATGTTCAAAGTCTTCATTTATCAGGGTAATGCATAACAAAACAACTTTTAAGTTCCATCTTACATGCATCAGAATGACTAAGATCAAAACTAAAGAGATCGCACATGCTGGCCAGAATGTGGAACAAGGGGAACATTTCTTCATTATTGGTGGAAGTGGAAATTTGTACAACCACTTTGTAAATCCATTTGTTAGTTTCTCAGAAAAGTAGGAATAGTTTTACTACAAGACTCAGCTGTACCATTTCTCTTAATATACCCAAAAGATGTCCTCATATTCCATAAAGACATTTACTCAACTATATTTATAGTAGATTTATTCATAATAGCCAAAAACTGGAAACAACCAAGAATGGATAAATAAAATGTGACTAGATGGCCATGAAAATAAATGCAACTGAAGGGGTGAGGTGGAGGCATCTTGAGGACTAGACAGAGACCTAGGATAAGGGAGGCATCCAAGAATTAATGGGGGTAATCTTACCTATGACTCACAACACTGGGATATGGAACCTAAAGAAGTCACCTCCTGTAACTACTCAGGAACCCCAGTGGAGTTATAGGGACACAAACCCACCCACTAATCTACCAACTCAAAATTTACCCTGTCTACAAGAAATACAGGCATTGGGGATGAAGCAGAGACTGAGAGAATGGCCAACTAATAACAAACCCAAGTGAGACCCATCCCATGGGCAAGCACCAACTCCTAACACTACTAATGATACACTGTTATGTTTTTAGTCAGGAACATGTTGTCCTCTGTGATGATTCCCCCAGCATTTGACTCAGACAAATACAGACAACCACAGCTTGGGAACTTTTATGGAAGTATAGGAGGAAGGACTATGGGCACCAAAGAGGGATAGGAACTCCACAAGAAATCAACTGAGTCAACTAACCTGGACCTTTGGGATGCTCAGAGTCTGAACCACCAACTAAATCACATACATGGGCTGGTCTTAGGCCTCCTTGCATATATGTAGCTGATCTGCAGCATGTGGGTCCTGAACTAATGGAATGTGAGCTATCCCAGAAGCTGTTTTCTGTGTGGGATAAATTCTAGCTGGGCTGCCTTTTATGGCCTCAGTGGGAGAGGAAGTGCCTAGTGCTGTTGCAGAGGCTTGAAATGCCAGGGTGGAGGAAAACCCAGGGGGACCACATGGGCTTAAAAAATAAAAAGGGAAGAGGATTGGGAGAAGGATTGTGTGAGGGGGTAACCAGGAGGGGTCAGTGAGTGGGACTTAAAGTGAATAATTTAATAAAATAAAATAAAATTTTAAAAAAGAAAAAACTATACCAAACTGATTGGATCAGAAAAGAAAATCCTCTAGATACATTATAATCAAAATACTAAATGTACAGAACAAAGAAAAACATAAAAAGCTCCAAGAGGAAAAGGCCATGTAACATATAAAGACAGATCTATCAGAATTTCACCCAACTTCTCAAAAGTGTCTCTAATACTTAGAATTGCCTGGAGATGGTCTCTTACAGGCCCTAAGAGACCACAGATATCAGTCCAGATGATTACACCCAGCAAAACTCTCAATTATCATAGATGGTGATGACAAGTTATTTAATGGAAAAAAAAACAAAAAACAAATGTAAGCAGTATCTTTTCTCTAACTCAGCCCTATAGAGGAAACTTGAAGGAAAACTCCTACCCAATGAGATTAACTACACTCAAGAAAATACAAGAAAAAAATAATTTTACAGGACTTAAACCAATAGAAAATAAACACACATACACACACACTATTACCACCAACATCAATATAACAGAAATTAACGATCATTGGTCATTAATATCTCTCAGCATCAATGGACTCAATTCCTCAATAAAAAGACATAGGCTAACAGAATGGACGCATAAACAGAATCCATCATTCTGTTGTATACAAGAAACTCATCTCAGCAACAAAGATAGACATTAACACAGAGTAAAGGGGCTAGGAAAGGATTTCTAGACAGCTACCAATAACCAAAGTTAAATCAAGATAAAGTAAACTATCTACATAGTTCTATAACTGCTAAGGAGTTAGAAGCACTCTTTAAATGACCCTTAGTGGAAAAAAAAAAAGCCTAGATCCAGATGTTTTTGGCACTAAATTCTACCAGACTTTCAAAGAAGAATTATTACCAACACTCCTCAAATTATTTCACAAAATAGAAGCTGAAGGAACATTGCAAAGCTCATTTTATGATACCACTCTCACCCTGATATCTAAACCACACAAAGACTCAATGAAGAAAGTGAATTTCACAACAATCTTCCCCATGAACACTGACACAAAAATACTCAGTAAAATACTTGCAAGCTGAATCCAAGATCACATGAAAGGCATCATCCAACATGATCAAGTCAGCTTCATCCAAGTGACATATGGGTAGATCAATGTCGGAAGATCTATCAATGTAATCCACCATATAAACAAACTGAAATTTAAAAAAAAAAAAAAGATCATTTCATTAAAAGGTGAAAATCCTTTGGCAAAATTCAACAACCTTTCATGTTAAAAGTCTTGGAGAGATTAATGACATAAAGTGAATACCAAAACATAATAAAGACTATTGCAACCCACTATCTAACATTAATTTAAATGGAGAGACACTTAAAGCAATTCCACTAAAACCAGGCAAGGCTGCCACTCTCTATCTCTTCAGTATGGTACTTGAAGTTCTAGCTATAGAAATGAAACATATAAAGGAAATTAAAAGGGATAAAATTTAGAAAGGAAGTGACTCCAAAAATTCTAACAGAAAAATTCTACAGATGATAAAAAACTTCAGCAAAGTGAATGGATAAAAAATTAATTCAAAGAAATCACTAGCCCTCTTTTATATAAGAGATAAAAGGGCTGGGAAAGAATTTAGGGAGATAATACCCTTCACAATAGCCACAAATAATGTAAGATATCTTGGTGTGATTCTAATTGAGCAAGTGAAAGACATGCATGACAAGAACTTCAAGTTTCAGAAGAAAGAAATTGAGGAAGATATCAGAAGATGGAAAGATCTCCCATGCTCATAGATAAGTAGTATTAATATAGTGAAAAGAGCCATTTTACTAAAAGTAATATACTAATTCAATGTAATTCCCATTAAGATTCCAACACTATTTTTTACAGATCTTGAAAGAATAATTTCAAGTTCATATGTAAAAAAATATCCAGGAAAGTTAAAATAAAAGAACTTCTGGAGGTATCACCATCCCTGACTTCAAACAATAATACTCAACAATATTAATAAAAATCTTCATGATATCAGTATAGAAACAGACAGGATGGTAAATGGAATTGAATCAAAGATCCCACCCAAAAAACACCTATGCACACTTGATTTCTGACAAAGAAGCCAAAATTATACAATGGAAAAGGGAGAACACTTTCAATAAATGGTGCTGGCTGGTCTAAGTGAATGTCTGCATGTAGAAGAATGCACACATATCCATATTTATCAACTTGCACAGTCTGGATCCAAGTAAATAAAAATCTTCAACATAAAATCAGATACAATAAATGTAAAAGAACAGAAAATGGGGGATAGCCTTGAACTCATTGGTACAGGAGACAACTTCCTGAACAGAATACCAATTGCTCAGGGCACTAATATCAACTATTAATAAATGAGACCTTATGAAACTGAAAAGTGTACGTAAGTCAAAGGATACCACCAATCACATAAAATGATAGCCTACAGACTGGGAAAATATCTTCACTATCCCTAGATCTGACAGAGGGTTAATATCCAAAATATATGAAGAATTCAAGAATTTACAGATAACAATCCAAATAACCTACTTAAAAAATAGTGTACAGAATTATACTGAGAATTCTCAACAGAGGCATCTTTAATGGCCAAGAAACATTTAAAGAAATTTTCAACATCATTGGCCAAAAGAGAATGGCAAATCAAAAAGACTCTGAGATTCTATCTTACTCCTGTTAGAATGACTAAGATCAACAACTCAAGAAACAATACATGCTGCAAGGATGTGGAGCAAGGGGAACACTCCTCTACTGTTGGTGAGAACACAAATTATACAATTCTGGAAAATAATTTGGAGGTTTCTCAGAAAATCGGGAATAGTTTTACCTCAAGACCCAGCTATACTATTCCTGGGCATATGCCAAAAAATTCTGTATTGTACCACGACAACACTTGCTCAACTATGATCATAGCAGCCTTATTAGTAATTGCCAGAAACTGCAAACAACCTAGATGAAAGGGAAACATAATAGATATTGGAGGTGAATGGAAGGACAGAACTGGGTGGGAGAGATGATGGGGAGATCAGATGTAGGACGAGCAAGGGAGAGAAAAAATGGAAATCCTTAGAGGGTAAGCACTAGGAGGTGCCAGACACCTTGCATGGAGGGTGGCCACTGGGGACCTATGGCAGCAACTCTGGCTGAGACTCCTAGCAGTGGACTATATGGATCCTGAAGTGACCAATTTCTGCAGCCAGGAACGACTCCCAGAGGAGGGACAAGAACAGAAACCTACAAACAAAACCTCTGAACAAAACTGTGTCATGACTACAAGGTATTCAAGGACCAAGAAGGAACATAGACTGAGGAAATGGCCAATCAATGAATGCCCAAAATTGAGACCCATCTCCTGGGCAAGAACTAATCCCTGATAGTATTAAAGACATTCTGTTATACTTGCAGATAGGAGCCTAGTATAACTGTCCTCTGATTGGCACTACACATTAGCCAATGGAAAGAATTGCAGACATTCCCACACAAACATTAGATGGAGCAAGGAGAATCATAGGGAAGAGTTGAAGGAAGGATTGAGGGACCCCAAAAAGACAGTGTCTCCACAGGAAGATCAACAGAGTCAATTAACCAGGACCCTTGGGTGTCACCAGAGACTGAACTATCAACCAAACAGTGAGCATGGGCTTGACCTAGGCCTCCTGAACACATGTAACAGTTGTGTAGCTTGGTCTTCATGTAGGCTCCCAAACAAATGTAACAGAGATTGTTCCTGAACATTTTTCCTGCCTGCCTGCGGATCTCATTTCCCAAATTGGGCTGCTATTTCTGGCTTCAATGGGAGAAGATGCTCCTAGTACTGCAGTGACTTGATGCTTCAGGGAGTGAGGGCTGTAGTTGGGGGGGTGGAAGAAGAGGGAGGAATGGGAAGAGGATCTTTGTGAGGGGGTACTTGGAGGAAAGGGGGCCTGATTTTTATTGCATTGTATCAAGCATGGGCATAATTACCATAATCCATCACTGTTGTTTCCCTTGATTGCCTTGATGAAGCCATGATAGTCAGATCTCTAATATTAGATGGAGCTTTTTCTCCCTTCCTGAATTGCACTCTTAAAAGCAAGTCTCTCTGCAGTCACACAGCAAGTAGGCCTGTAAAGCAGAATATCTACATAAAGTATGTGGATTTATGTATGGAAAAATGGATTAATTCTATTCATGTAGGCATTCGTTTTCATCAGTAATCTAGGGATTCCCCCTATTATATTGCTCCCAAGTTCTTTTAGATATGGACACTGAGGGGCCCCAAGACCCTAAAACAAGAAGCTGGTCTATTTAGACCTCTGATTTATTTCCTTACTACAGTTTCTTTTAGTTTCAAAATTATTTTCTAGTGCTGTAAGTTAAAATATATTTGATATCTCTCATCACATTCTTTGAATCAACTCTTTCTGGAAAGTTACAGTTTTGGATCATTTCAGAAATTATTATCTGGATTAGGTGTCCTTTGAGGCATTGTTATTTTTGTGCCATTTTATTTAATGCAGCAAGAAATGTTTCTATAATAAGCTGCATACATGAGTACAACTGTAAATACTTCTGTGTTCACACCATATCTGCTTCAAACTCAACATGAATTTGTGTAGATATTTTCAGATCTACTTTGTTGCTCTTATGTAGCTCATTATAACTCCTCCACTTCCTGATCTATTTCCTCCCCCTTCTGAAACAAGAAGCCTGGTGCCCAATCCAAGGACAAGAACCTGTCAATATCATCAATCTACACACTCACTGTGACAGTTGTCCCAGTGGAACTGGAGTATGTAATGAGTATTTTATGTTTTTACCCTCATAGTGTTCAATCATATGTCAAGTTAAGTCATCACCATTTGGCTCAAATTCTTGAGTAAGATTTCATGCATTCATAATGTGGTTAGATCCTCTTTTCCCCTTTTTCAGGCCTTCTTGCAACACCAGAACTATAACTTACTTTTTTAAGTTTTCATATAATAAGACTTACTATTTGTACATATTTTAAATGAAGGACTACTGAAAGAAATATATCATTAAAATAGCATCACAATTTGTTTTATTATACAAAATCTTCATTATAATCAATGTATATAATTTTTGCCTTATGTCCCATCTTATTGAAAATCACTCATCTATTGACAGATTTTGTAGCCTTTTCTGTTGCAGAATGACATGCAATTGGAGTCATATGAATTCTCCTTCAGCCTGTGTTCATTTACTTATCAATATGTATACATTATTGTGTTATTGGAGTAAAATTTTTTAATCACTAAAAGTATTCAATTTATGTAGATATATTATAGGTTATTTAACCATAAATTAGATGGCTCCTCCATTTATTTATTTATTTATTTATTTATTTATTTATTTATTTATTTATTTATTCTCTCATATGTCATCCTGATCAGTTTTCCCTCCTTCCTATCCTCCCAGGTGCCTGCTTCTTCTCTCCTCTAATACCTTCAGAAAATGGCAAGGCTTTCAGAGATATCAACCAAACACAGCACAATAGGTATCTCCCTTCATATTAAGAATGGAAGAGGCAACCCAGTATAAAGATAAAGGTCATAAACACAGGCAAAAAAGTCAGAGACACTCATGGACACACATTGCCACTTTTAGAAGTCTCAAAAGAAGACCACACTAGATAATTATAACATATATCCAGAGGGACTAGGTCATACCCATGCAGGCCCGTTGGTTGTAGGTTCAGTCTCTATGAGCCACTATGAGGCCAGGGTAGTTGATTCTGTAGCTTTTCTTGTGGTTTTCTTAAACCCTCCTGCCTCTATAATCCTATCTCCACCTCTTCCATAGGATTCCCTGAGCTCTGCCTAATTTTTTTCTGTGGGTCTCTGCATCTGTTTCCATTAGATGCTGGATGAAGCCACCCTAATGAGAACTGGGCTTGACTCTAGTCATGTTTGTTTTTCTGGGTTTGTTTTCTGTTTTCAGTTACCTAACTCAGGATGTTTTTTTTTCTAATTCTATCCATTTTCCTGCAAATTTCATGCTATTATTCTGTTATTTATTCTTTGTCTGAGTAACATCTAGGTTTTTTCCTGGTTCTGGCTATTATGAATAAAGCTACTATGAACATAATTGAGCAAGTGTCCTTGTGGTAGGGTGGGGTAACTCCATTTATTAATAAACAATGTATACAAACATAAATTTGTACATTTAGATGGACCTTCTCCTCCAATTTTCACTTTCCACAAACTTCACATTATCCTAGACCCCAAAAACCAAACAGGAATCCCTGGGAATCTGCCTGCCACACCAGCCAGGAAAGCATGTAAGCTACCTGTGGATTTTCAACTTACCCTTCTCTTCTCCAATCTAATTCCCCAATTTCATCCCCAACTCTGAAACAAACTGCCTGACTCAGTCTCCCCTCCTTCCCTGCTATCATCTTAAAAGGAGCATAAATCTTCTGCTCCAACCTTCTTTCTCCCACTCTTTACTCTATCTCAGCTCCCAACTCCAGCAGGCATTAACTGGGAAACCAGCATCCATGTCTGGAGCAAGTAGGCAAGAAAAGTAGGTAAGCAAGCTGTAGGTCTTCATTCCTCCTTCCCTCATTGAAATACATTTCCCTCATACTTATCTCACATTCTGCAGAAGACTATCTTTTAGAGCAACACTGTATCTATTTATTTCCAAGGGAGTAAGCAGACTCTGGTATAAAACCTACCTTTTCTCTGTTCTGTGTACTCCTGTCCACAAATATGAAAGTTGAGATAGAATCCATAAAAGAAACACAAACTTAGAGAAATTTGAAAACAAAAAATTTAGGAAGTCGAACCAGGAACTTCACAGGCAAGACTCCCCAGTTGGAAATAAGATGGAGCAGAGAATCTTAGGCATTGAAGACATGATAGAACAAGCAGACACTTTCTAAAAGAAAGTGTTAAACTATAAAAACAAATCACTACACACACACACACATCTCTGAAAGAAAATATCCAGGAAGTCAAATCTGGAACTCTATGATACGACCAAATCTAAGACCAAATAATAGGAACAGAGTAATGAAAAGAAGTCTATGTCAAAAACAAAGAAAACTTTTAAACAAAATTATAAGAAAAATTTCCCAACTAACAAACATACCTATCAAAATACAAGAAGCGGGCAGAATACCAAATAAACTGGAGCAGAAAAGAAATTTGCTACGGTACCCAATAATCAAAACATTAAACATACAGAACAAAGAAAGATAGTTGGACACTGCTAGTGGAAAAGTATAAGTAATGTACGAAGGCAGACATAAAGAATAATACCTGACTATTTAATGAAGACTCCAAATTCAAGAAAAGTCTTGACAAATGTTTTACAATGTGATAGAGCACAAATACCAGTCCAAATACTAAGCCCAGCAATATTTCAATCACAGTAGATGAAGAAAGAAAGACAATTCAGGATTAAACCAAGTTTTAGGGATATCTATTTATTAAACTACCTCTTAAAAAGGTACTATAAGAAAAACTCCAACCGAGAGAGGTTAACTCCGTCATACCCCAAAGGCTTATACAATAAGCAATAATCAAATTTGAGACTGAAATTAACAAAACTGAAACAAATAAAAAACAGTAAAAGAATCAATGAAATAAAGACTTAGTTTTTTGAGAAAAATCAATAAGATTGAGAAACCTGTATTTAAGTTAATTAAAAGAAGTATAGAGCATATCCACATTAACAAAATTAAAGATGAAAAGGCAAACATAAACAACAGATACTGAGAAAATCCAAAGAATAATAAGAACATACTTTGTAAATTCGTACTCCCAAAAAGTTGGAAAATTTAAAAGAAAGAAGTAATTTTCTCTATACATGCCACCCACAAAAATTAAATCAAGATCATATAAGCAATTTAAACACATATAACCTTTAGTGAAATTGAAGTAGTGATTAAAACAACTATGTCCAGGGCCAGATGGGTTTAGCACAGAAGGTTTAATGTCTGCTGGTTTACAGTTTCTGAGATTTAGTCAATTATTATGGCAGGAAGCATGCCAGGCAGGCATGGTACTGGAGGACCTGAGCATTCTACATCGTGTTCAAAGGCAAATATTAGGCAGAAAAAGAGGTCACATTCATCAGGTTCTTCTCCTTGAAGCTAAGGAAACTCTGTAGAAGAGGGGGATTTAGTATTCTAGAAGCCAGAGGGTTACAGAACACCAGGAGAACATGGTCCACAGACATCAACTAAGTAGTGCTCACAGAGGCTCAGAGAGACTGAAATAGTAATTACAGAGCTTGCACGGGTTTGTCCTTGGTCCTCTGCTTATTTATTATGGTTGTTAATCTGTTTACTTTGTAGGTCTTCTAAAAGTGGGAGTGGAAGTGTCTCTGACTTTTGTCTGCTCTGGGATCTCCTTTCTTCTTATTGAGCTGCCTCAGCCTTGATACAAGGGCGTGTGCCTAGTCTTATTGTATGGTTTTATGCCATGTTCCTTGGGGGTTTGTGCACTTTTCTGAAGGGAAAGAAAGTAGGGATGGATCTGGGCAACAGGGAATGTGTGTATATAGGGAGAAATGCTGGGAGGAGTGTGTCTTAGGAGACAGGTAGGAATGGAGGGAGGGGAAAATAAGGTCTGAGTGTATTGAAAACAATAAATAAATAAAAATTCCAAAACAATTCTTTATACATCTTGAAAAGATAATTCTCAACTTCATAATGCAACATAAAAACTGCAGGTTATCAAAATCAATTTTGAATAGGAAAAAAAACCAAAATGCTGGGGGTATCATCATCTCTGACCTCAAATTATACTACAGAATTATAATAAATAAAGAAGCATGATACTGGCAGAAAAACAGACATGTTGGTCAATGAGATCAAGTTGAAGAGCCAGATAGCTATAAACCTATGAAAACTTAATATTTGGGAAAGATATCAGAAACATATACAAAAAAAAGACAGAATCTTTAACAAGTGATACTGTTCAAACTGGATGTCTCCATGCAGAAAAATGCAAATAAATACTTTTCATTCTACACAAATCTCACTCCAAATGGATCAATAATTTCAATATGAAACCAGGTATAGGGAACATTCTGGTTTCCATCTGTGGGTGGAGACCTCTGCCTGGGCCACCAGGAGTCCATAGCCAATGAGCGCCAGGAGAAAGCTACCCTCCCAGGAGCTTGGAAAAGCCTTGAGTGGGGTTAAGGGGAGCAATACCTCTCACCCAGACCCGCCCGGAACTGGCGGGATACAGAGCCTGAGAACCCAGGGTCAGGAAACCTCTGAACCTTCCGGTTTCCATCTGTGGTTGGAGACCTCTGCCTGGGACACCAGGAGTCCTTAGCCAACAAGCGCCAGGAGAAAGCTAACCTCCCAGGAGTGAGGAAAAGCCATAAGTGGGGTTAAGGGGAGCAACACTGCTCACCTGGACCCGCCCGGATCCAGTGGGATACAGGGCCTGAGGAGAACTCAGGGACAGGAAACCTCTGAAGCTTCCAGTTCCATCTGTGTGGAGAGACCTTTGCCTGGGACACCAGGGATCTGTGCCCAGGGACCTCAGTCTGGGCCACAGGGCTCCAGGAGAGAGTGGGTATCCCGGGAGGGTTGACATGCCTTTGAGCACAGGCAAAACCACCTCTCCTGTTCAAACTCACTGGAACAAGAGGGACCCTTGCAGAGCCCATCAGGACATAGAAACCAAGGGACAGCTGGGGACAAGATCCTTCTGATTTCTTTCAGCACTCCAGAGCAGACCCTGCCACAGCTCTCCAAACTCAAACACCTCTCAGCGAGAGCTGGTCTTCAAGGAGTACTGACACAGAGGCCTACAGGAGGTGCAAGCCACAACCAGACAGAGTAAGATCAGCTAACATCAGAGTTGACAACATGGCAAAAGGCAAGGGTAAAAACATAAGGAACAGAAACCAAGAGTAATGGATGGCAAACGTCAACTCAAAGAGGGAAACAACACCCCAGAAAAAGCAAGAAAGTAATTTTCCAACAAACTCAAAAGAAGATAGCCACACAAAAGTAAAAATAACATCAAAAATGACAGGAACCAACAATCACTATTCCTTAATATCTCTTAACATCAATGGACTCAATTCCCCAATAAAAAGACATAGACTGACAGACTGGATCCATAAAGAGGACGCAGCATTTTGCTGCATTCAAGAAACACATCTCCATGATAAAGACAAACACTACCTCAGAGTAAAGGGCTGATCTGTCCCAAGAAACAGACTGGAGTAGCCATTCTAATATCGGATAAAATCGACGTTCACGTAAAAGTCATCAAAAAAGATAAGGAAGGACATTTCATACTCATAAAAGGAAAAATCTGCCAAGAAGACCTCTCAATTCTGAACATCTATGCTCCAAATGCAAGGGCAACCACATTCATAAAAGAAACTTTAATAAACCTCAAAGCACACATTGCGCCTCACACAATAATAGTAGGCGACTTCAACACCCCATTATCATGAATGGACAGATCTTGGAGACACAAACTAAACAGAGACACAGTGAAACTAACAGATGTTATGGACCAAATGGATTTAACAGATATCTATAGAACATTTCATCCTAAATCAAAAGGATATACTTTCTTCTCAGCATCTCATGGTACCTTGTCCAAAATTGACCATATAATCGGTCACAAAACAAATCTCAACAGATACAAGAAGATTGAACTAATCCCACGCCTCCTATCAGATCACTACAGATTAAGGCTGGTCTTCAATGGCAACAATAAAAACAGAAAGCCCACATACACATGGAAGCTGAAGAATGCTCTACTCTATGACAACTTGGTCAAGGAAGAAAGAAAGAAAGAAATTAAAGACTTCCTAGAATTTAATGAAAAAGAAAGTACAACATCCCCAAACCTATGGGACACAATGAAAGCAGGGTTAAGAGGAAAACTCATAGCTTTGAGGGCCTCAAAAAAGAAACTGGAAAGAGCATACACTAGCAACTTAACAGCACACCTGAATGCTCTAGAACAAAAAGAAGCTAATGCACCCAGGAGGAGTAGAAGGCAGGAAATAATCAAACTTAGGGCTGAAATCACCCAAGTAGAAACAAAAAGAACTATACAAAGAATCAACAAAACCAATATTTGGTTCTTTGAGAAAATCAACAAGATAGATAAACCCTTAGCCATGCTAACAAGAGGGCACAGACACAGGATCCAAATTAACAAAATTAGAAATGAAAAGGGAGACATAACAACAGATTCTGAGGAAATTTAAAAAATCAACAGATCCTACTACAAAAGGCTATACTCAACAAAACTGCAAAATCTGGATGAAATGGACAATTTTCTAGACAGATACCAAATACCAAAGTTAAGTCAGGATCAGATAGACCATCTAAACAGTCCCATAATGTCTAAGGAAATCGAAGCAGTCATTAACAGTCTCCCAACCAAAATAAGCCCAGAACCAGATGGGTTCACTGCAGAATTCTATCAGACCTTCAAGGAAGACCTAATACCAATGCTCTTCCATCTATTCCACAAAATAGAAACAGAAGGAACACTACCCAATTCATTCTATGAGGCCACAGTTACACTAATACCAAAATCTCACGAAGACCCAACAAAGAAAGAAAACTTCAGACCAATTTCCCTTATGAATATCGATGCAAAAATACTCAATAAAATTCTCACAATCTGAATCCAAGAACACATCAAAATGATCATTCATCATGATCAAGTAGGTTTCATCCCAGGGATGCAGGGATGGTTCAATACCCAGAAATCCATCAATGTAATCCACTACATAAACAAACTCAAAGAAAAAAACCACATGGACATTTCATTAGATGCTGAAAAAGCATTTGACACAATTCAGCATCCCTTCATTATAAAAGTCTTGGAAAGATCAGGAATTCAAGGCCCATACCTAAACATAGTAAAAGCAATATACAGCAAACCAGTAGCCAACATCAAACTGAATGGGGAGAAACTTGAAGCAATCCCACTAAAATCTGGTACTAGGCAAGGCTGCCCTCTCTCTCCCTATCTATTCAATATAGTAATTGAAGTTCTAGCTAGAGCAATTAGACAACAAAAGGAGGTCAAAGGGATACAAATTGGAAAGGAAGAAATCAAAATATCACTCTTTGCAGATGATATGATCGTATACTTAAGTGACCCGAAAACCACCAGAGAACTGCTGCAGTTGAAAAACAACTTCAGCAAAGTGGCCAGATATAAAATTAACTCAAACAAATTGGTAGCCTTCCTATACTCAAAGGATAAACAGGCCGAGAAAGTAATTAGGGAAATGACATCCTTCACAATTGAAACAAACAATATAAAGTATCTTGGTGTGACTCTAACCAAGCAAGTGAAAGAACTGTATGACAAGAACTTCAAGTCTCTGAAGAAAGAAATTGAAGAAGACCTCACAATGTGGAAAGCTCTCCCCTGCTCATGGATTGGCAGGATTAATATAGTTAAAATGGCCATCCTGCCAAAAGCAATCTACAGATTCAATGCAATCCCCATCAAAATTCCAACTCAATTCTTTATAGACTTAGAAAGAGCAATTCTCAAATTCATTTGGAACAACAAAAAACCCAGGATAGCAAAAGCTATCCTTAACAACAAAAGAACTTCTGGAGGAATCAGCATCCCCGACCTCAAGCTGTACTACAGAGCAGTAGTGATAAAACTGCATGGTATTGGTACAGTGACAGGCAGGTAGATCAGTGGAATAGAATTGAGGACCCAGAAATGACCCCACACACATATGGTCACTTCATTTTCGACAAAGGAGCTAAAACCACTCAGTGGAAAGAAGACAGCATTTTCAACAAATGGTTCTCGTTCAACTGGCGGTCTAAATTTAGAAGAATGCAAATTGATCCATTCCTATCTCCTTGTACAAAGCTCAAGTCCAAGTGGATCAAGGACCTCCACATAAAAACAGATACACTGAATCTAATAGTAGACAAAGTGGGGAAAACTCTGGAACACCTGGGTCTGGGGGAAAAGTTCCTGAAAGACACCAGTGACTTATGCTCTAAGATCAAGAATAGACGAATAGGACCTCATGAAATTGCAAAGCTTCTGTAAGGCAAGGGACACTGTCAATAGGACAAAATGGCAACCAACAGATTGGGAAAAGAGCTTAACCAATCTTATGTCTGATGGACTGCTAATATCCAATATATATAAAGAACTCAAGAAGTTAGACTCCAGAAAACCAAATAACCCCATAAAAAATTGGAAACAGAGCTAAACAGAGAATTCTCAACTGAGGAAATTCGCAGGGCTGAGAAGCACCTAAAGAAATGCTCAACATCCTTAGTCATCAAGGAAATGCAAATCAAAACAAGTCTGAGATTCTACCTCACACCAGTCAGAATGGCTAAGATCAAAAACTCAGGTGATAGCAGATGCTGGCAAGGATGTGGAGAAA
>CM052709.1:0-23144 GCA_028551405.1 Uromys caudimaculatus
GTTTGTTTGTTTTGAGTAAGTGTTATGTTTCTTCACTTCAATATTGGAGAGTGTGATGAACATGCTTTGCCTTGTAGGACATTATCTGTTTGGCTGATATATTTGGATACTGTGTTTTGCAGTTAAAATGTGCTTTGATATACACAAAAGTGACACTCAGAAATGAGTAAACACTAGATTTCTGAAATGGTTCTAAGGAGTATAGGAGAGAGACCTGTTCCATTAGGATCTACTCATTTAGCATCTTTGAAATATGGGCAGAATGTGAAGTGACGTCACCCCTGCACGTCTGCTATTTCATTGGTATTAAAACTGAGAGTTTGGATGTGAAGAAACAGGGTAAGCTAAAGATCTGCATCCATCATATCATTTTCCCTGCAATGGTGCTTTTCATGGTAGCAAGAAATGACAACTGGCACTGAGTGACTGGAGTAAAGGAAAGAGGAAGGGAGACTGGTTATGAGGAAAAGATCTTTGGGATCCAAAGGAGATTGTGTCTGGTATCAGGGGTCAAGAATGCTGAAGCCAATATTCCTTTGTAGATCTGGGGGTGAAATTAGGTGATTTGTTCTGGTAGTACAAAGAGGAAGTTAGGATTTGCCATCATGCAAAAACATACATTGGCAAGAATAATCTGTGATTAGCACTTGGGTTTATTTTAGAACATAAGTAGAAAATTGTACTGATGAGTGTTGCCTAGAAACCTCATTAAATCATATGGCCTGTAGGGTTATGGGGTCCTGTGTCTACTCTGCCACAGGGCTAGGCCACTCAGGGAGGCAGGACTTGGGGTGTTTGACTGCACTTACCTATCCAGGAACTAAATGGTCTAAGATGGGATAGAAACCCCTTGACAGGATTAAATATTCCTACAACAACTGTTTAATCACATCTATTGTAATTGATAGAGTGAAGAAAGTATATAGTCACAAAGTGACATGAGGAGAAGAAGAACCCAATTTTAAATTAAATTGCTAATAATATGAAGGGCAAAGAAAACATCAATATTTTTTATCTTTGTGTTTTTCTCATCAATGTATCTCAAAAATGTGAGAAATATTCCATATTTTATATTGTGTCTGTGTCATGTAATAAGATATTGAAAAATAACTACAGTTGTTTTCTGTACAATAAGAGCATGTAAGACCTGACAGAACTGGAGCACAACACAGGTTAGTGGAGTGCTGAAGAGGTGGAAAAGGAATTGAGGAGATGACAAGCAAAGGGTGAGAAATTTCAGTGAAACAAGACAGATATGTACATGTGATCAATCATACAAAGGGGTGACTAGAGATGATAAAATACCTTCTATTATTGCAACCCCATAGGAAGAGCAACAATATCAATCAACAAGAACCCCCAGAGCTCCCAGGGACTAAACCACCAACCAAAGAATATACGTGGAGGGACCCACGGCTCCAGTTGCATATGTAGCAGAGAATGGACTTATTTAGCATTGATGGGAGGAAAGGCCCTTGGTCCTATAAAGGCTCAATGCCTCAGTGTAGGGGAATGCTAGGGCAGTGAGGCAGGAGTAGGGGGTTGTGTGAGGGAGCAACCTCATGGTAGCAGGAGGGAGAGAGAATGGAATAGGGGGTTTGCGGAGGGGATACTGGGAAGCGGGATAACATTTGAAATGTAAATAAATAAAATAACCAATAAAAAATTAAAAAAAAAAGAAAAATGCTAACAGATTTGTTTTCAACAAAAATTATAAGGATTTAATGTCATATGAATGTTTAGTCCCTATATAGTCATAGCACAACATATTTTTTAGTCATCTTATAGATAATATGTAGAACTTCATCTGTAAAAATAGATTAATAATAAAATACAAATCCACTTAAAACAGTAACTGAAGCAATAGGATTATATATATATATATATATATATATATATATATATATATATATATTAGAATAAAAATTATTCCTAAACTGCATTAAATATTATCCGTAAAGTAGTTACAATTTTGTTTTGCCCAGAGTCACTTTATGCATAATTTATGATTGATAAATTAACAGTAATATTTATATGTATATAATCTTACACTTCTAATGTGTATAATAGTGAAATTTTCTCATATGAATCATGTGTTTATTTTACACAAAGGAGAATGAACCACACAAAGTATACATATATGCAATCAATTGCATATGTGCATATAGTCTCATGTTTGATGATTTTTGCAACACAGACAAGCACCAGAGTTTTAAAAAATATCTTCACAGACATTTCCACTTTGTTGCATAAAGCACAATATATAAGCATACATTCTGCCACTGAGAAAATTACATGAACATACAGCATAATTCTAAGAAAGCTTGTGAGAATTTTCTTATGTGGATGTATAATTAAATGTGCAACAATTAGTCCATTTCTGGAAAGCATTATTTTTTTAGTTTATATTATTTGACTATATATGTATATGTAGAGATAGAGAGAGTTTTAGACTATACACACACACACACACACACACACACACACACACACACACACTTTTTGACATAAGCAAAATAAGGAACACATTTTATACAATCAGTCTTAGTCATATTAACCACTAATTAGCCTGTGGCTAAACATTACTGTGGAATAGTTCCACATACACATTGTCCTGGGTCCAGGAAGTTTTTCACAATGACTTAATTATAATGAGCAGAAAGGAGGTCCTACAATAAGAAGACAGATGATGGTGTCACCACCAACTGATACTGCCTTTCACAGGTAGCAATTTCTGTATTCCACTATGCAAAATTATTAAGAACCTGCAGGAAAATAAGATCAATTATAAACTTAATGAAGCTTCAGTGAGGTATCCATATTGCTCTATCTTAGCAGATACAACATATGATAACAGTATCTTATAATATACATTTTTACTATATTTACATGTTTTTGTTTTGCTTTGGAGATTGAGAGAACAACTGAGAGAGAGAGAGCCTCACTCTGCAGCCTGTGCTGGCATTTCTCTCACAGGAATTTTCTTCCTTCAGCCTTCCAGGTATTACGTTTAAACATGTGAGTCACGATGTGCATGCTATTTTGACTTTCTAAAAGTCTTCACTTGTGAAAATTGTGAATAAAAGATCACTGACAGACGATACAAACACAGCTGTTAATTCTATTTTACTTACTGAAGAAATCAAATGAAATATATTCATGATTTTATTTGTTTCAGCATCCCCTATCCAGGTTCTTTATTGCATGAGATATTAAGTTGTAAAAACACGATATCCAGGACCTCAAAATTCCAGTATTGACATTTCCAGCAAGTGGAATTTCAACAATGAGAAGGCTCAATACCACCCCCATCACAGCAATGGCTTTATTCTGGTAGGCTTCTCTGAATGGCCAAGCCTGGAAATGGCTCTCCTTGTGTTCATCTCCATCTTCTATACAGCGACCCTCTTTGGGAATTCAGCTATTATCATTTTGTCTCTCCTTGATCCTAAACTCCCCACCCCTATGTATTTCTTCCTGGCCAAACTTTCCTTTTTGGATCTCTGCTATACCACTTCTACTGTCCCCCAGATGCTGAAAAATATACGGAGCCATGAGAGAAGCATCAGCTGCATAGCCCAACTGTTCATCTGCCTTAGTCTGGGATCTACAGAGTGTGTGCTTCTCTTCGTCATGGCCTTTGATCGCTATGTGGTCATCTGCCAGCCTCTGCATTAGACAGTTATCATGCACTCCAAGTTGTGCTAACAGCTGGCAGCAGTAGCCTGCATAACTGGTTTCAGCAATTCCTTGGTGCAGACAGTGTTGACTTCTTTGTTAACCTCGTTGTGGCCAATACCAGGTAGAGAATTTCTTCTGTGAGGTACCTGCCATGTTTCAGTTATCATGCGTTGACACCTGGGTCAATGAGGTAGCAATGTATGCTGCAGTGGTTGTCATAAAAGTTATCCCTCTTGGGCTAATTCTTTTCTCTTACATAAACATTGTCAGAGCAGTCATAAGGATACAGTCTTCTGAAGGTCGAAAGAAGGTCTCTAACACATGTGGGTCTCATCTTCTGGTGGTCACCATGTTCTATGGCTCTGCCATCAGTGAATATGCGTACATGGCACCCAAGAGCAGCTCAGCCAAACTGAAGGGCAAGCTTTTGGCACTGTTCTGTGGACTCATAATGCCAATGCTGAACCCTCTTATCTATACCTTGAGGAACAAGTATGTCAAGGCAGCAGTGAAGAAGGTACTTGGAAGAGAACAAGAGCAAGGGTTATACTTGGATTAGGCAAAAGCAGATCCTATAGGAATCCAGTCCTTGGTTCCGTAGCAGGATTACCAACAGCCCCCATTCCTCCATCCATAAAAACAGAGCCTGATTGTGACTACTTTTTATTGATTATATGTAATCAATGTAATAGTCAATGGTCATTGGACTGGTCCGATAGTTCAAAAAGTACAAAAAAATTGATAGATACAGATTTGAGTAAATGCTAAATTTGGTTAATAAATGTTGTCCTGGCTAATGAATTTTTTAAAAATATTCTTTCTTATTCCCTAATACATTAAAAGTAATGGAAAGATTATGTTAAGAACTTAAATAAAAAGCACAAAGACATCTGCTTGAAATTTAGTCATTTTGAGCCACATCCAAGATGAAAATGTCATTTCCTCCTTTCAAATATTTAGCATGTTATAAAGATACATTTTTTACATTTAATTGTACTGTTGATGAGTGAGTGGCTGTGGTAATAATCTGCATTGCTGTGGAAGACAGTACATAAAATGCTTCTGACTGTTTATGTTACTTGCAGTCTCCCTTAGAATATATTTTTAATTTTAGATTGCAATGTTTATTAGATTTGCCTCCATTGGAATTTTTGCATGTAAGGGATACAAAGTAATATACTGAAGAACTTAATTGTATATGTATTAAAATGACTTTTGTCCTATTTCTTGATGATATATAGGAATTATCACTCTAGAAAATAGCCATTACAATATTTGTTTTTCAATAATATCATGGTTATGATTAGGCTTAAGTTATTATCCTGTTTCCAATTTTGGGGGGGGAATAGACATTTATTTTATGTATGTGGAAGTATTTAAAATTCGTTATTAATTTTTCTCATGTAATATATTTTGAATATATTTTCATCATATTCTTTGCCCTGCCACAAATTCTTCTATATCACCTTACTTCCCTATTCACCCAACCTCGTGTTCTTCCTTTCTGTATAATAAAAAGCAAAGCAAAGAATAGCAACAAAATAAAACAAAAAAAAAAGAAAAATGGAAACAGGTAAGCTAAAAGTAAATTCAATAAGACTGAAAAACAAAGCAAAATGACAAGCACATGCACATGTGGGCACGTGCACACACGCACACACACACAGACACACACACTAACAGGGAGGCTGGTTTGTGTTAGGTCTGCCCTGGAGTGTGGTTGATATACCCAGTGGTAGCTTCATGAGAGAAATCTCCTTTCCCTTTCCCAGCAGGAATCAATTACAAACAGGTTATTGGTGAGGGGTGGGACTTTGTGTCTACTTCTCATTCTCATTGCTAGGATTTTGTCTAGTTTAAATCTGCTCAGGTCTTCTGTATGCTATCACAGTCCTTAGTGTATCGGGCCTTCCTATTTATAGCCACTTGATCTCCCTCAGCTGTCTAATTGCTCTAGCTAAAACTTCAAGCACTATACTGACTGAATAGGTATGGAGATAGTGGACCTTTTCTTGATCCTGGTTTTAGTGGAAATGTTTTGAGCTTCTCTCCATTTAGATTGGTGTTAACTATGGACTTAGGGCACATTGCCTTTATTATGTTAAAGTATGTACCTTATATCCCTAATCTGTCCAGGACTTTTACCATGAATAGATATTGGATTTTTGTAAAAGAGCTTTTCTTAATCTAATTATATGATTCTGTGGGATTTTCCTTCTATCTGTTTATGGGGTGGATTCTGTTCCTTGATTTATGTACGTCTGCATCTTTGGGAGGAAGTCAACTTGATAACAGTGGATAAATTTGATGTGTTCTTGAAATGAGTTTATAACTATTTTATTGAGAATTTTTGCATCTATTAATAAGGGATATTGGTCTGTAATTGTCTAATTGTGTGGATTTAGCAATAGTGTAATAGTAGTTTAAGAAAAAGAATTAGGAAGTGTCTCTTCCATTTCCATTTTATGCACTCTTTTAACAATATTGATATTAGTCCTTTGAAGGTCTGGTAGAATTCCATTCTGAATTTATTTGGCCCTGGACTTTTTCCCCACCTTGGGAGGTCTCTGGTTGCTGTTTGTTTTTTGTTTGTTTTGTTGTTGTTGTTATTGTTGTTGTTGTTTAGTGTAATATTTTAAACAGCAGAAAACAAAGCCAAGTACTAAACACTAGCAATACACTACAACCCAGTGAGGAGGACATGCAGAGGCCACAGGTATAAGTTAAGTACAGTTGACCATGGAACTGACTATGACCCCGTTGTGCTGGTGACAGGACTAGCAACTGTTTTATCTGGCGATGTCATACTCCTGCCCCAGGATCTACTTGCAGCAAAACACAAGGGACACTTTTATCTTCACACAAGAGTAAGAGGCCACTTCCTGTGTTCATTCATCACAATCAGCAAAGGTGGACCTTTTACTGGCCTCACTGGCTTTTTCCAAACTGCTTTTACTTAAGCATCAACTAACTAATAATATCCCTTAATTTCTGGGTGAGAAAGGCACCTTCAAAGGCAGAGATGTGGATTTCCATCAGTCTCAATGTCAGCTGCAGCTCTGCCGATCATGCCACAAGAGTGAGCGATGTCAGCAGCTAGCCCAAAATTAAGAGAT
This sequence comes from Uromys caudimaculatus, assembly GCA_028551405.1. Classification (NCBI taxonomy): domain Eukaryota; kingdom Metazoa; phylum Chordata; class Mammalia; order Rodentia; family Muridae; genus Uromys; species Uromys caudimaculatus. Next base: position 6,798 of record CM052709.1, read on the forward strand.
CTGTTCTTTATCCTTCGAGGCTCTTAGTTAAGACCTTGTTCCTATGAACACACTTGGGGCAGAGCATTTTGTCCTCCAGATGTGGGGGTGGAAATGTGCAGGCCGGAAGCAGGAAGATGGCAATCACTTTCTCTTTCTTATTCAGTACCCAGGCTTGTCCAGCGTGGAATTGCAGTTGAACCCAACCATTTGAGTTCCCAGGAAGGCTTGTCCCATAAACCACACACCACATTTCCCCATAGGTCATCGATGTTGCATTGGACGGCACAGCCTCAAACTGGCTGCACTGGCTGCAATTCTGGCCAAAGATGCCAAAATTGCCTCGGAGACAGATATAGTTACAACCATGCTGCTGACTTCCTCCTAGAGCACAGGAGGATCAATGAGGGAAGGTATCTGCTCATCTGGTACAGTGACAATTTCAAGGGGAACTGTTACCTGAGACTCTTCCCCCAGTTCGTTCTTCATTTTTGTTTACTAGACATCTTCAACCTGGCCTCTTTGGCTGAGTCAGGAACATTCTTCAACTCAAGCATTTGATCTGGGAAAACCCTTACAAGGAGTCGTTTATTAGCATCTAATTTCTGGCCTTTGCTGCTCAGCTTCATCTTCTGGCACCATGCCTGCAAAACACCTCTGTGAGTCAGGGTCACTGGGGGCAGATGTGGAAAAGGAGGAACTGGTACCTTCCTACGAGTGTAACCTGGTGTCTCAGTGTCTTGTGCTTTGTTCTCCTTTGGTTTACAACCGTTATCTTTCTCTGACTTTTGTTTTTGTTTTTGCCTTTTTACCCCCATTGCTTTAGTCTTTGCAGACAACTTCTCTACTGAAGATCCTTCTTCCCAGGTGTTTCTAGTTTGTTTAAAATTCATAAAGTCTAACTACCACGAAATATTCTCCAGAATAAATGAAATTTAGGACAGGAATTATGTCTTAAATAATAAAAACTGGGTTAAAATTATTTAACTATCTTCTCTAATCACCATGGCATAGCATTAGGAATCAATAGTAAGAGAATCTTTCTAATATTCACAACGCATGAAATTTAAGCTGCATATTCCTCTAACTAACCATAGGCCAATAAAAATTAAAATGAATGAGAGTAGCTAGTGTGCATTAATACATATGCAAAATGGTCTAAAACATAAAATGGTCTCAATCATAAAAACAATTCTCATTATCCAAAATAACAACAATAAAGAGGAAAGCATAATATAACAAAACCTTAGGGGTTCATCCAAACATTTCTAAGAAGGAAGTCGGTAATATCAAATGCCATCAAGGGATTACCTCAGCACTTACGAGTGTATACTGTTCTCACACAGGACCTGACTTTTGTCCATATTGTGCTCACTGCACACACTGGACAATTCCAGTTCTAGGGAGATCAATAATTCTTCTGGCATCTGTATATATGTGCACAAAGACATGCATATGCTTTAATAAAATATATTACATATTTTAAATGGATACATCAAAAACTAAAGAAACAATGACAAAGATGTTGTGAATTTCAAGTAGTCATGGGTGATCCCTCTATTTTGGTCTGTTGATCTATCCTGCTTTCTTAATACTGAATACTTCACACCGTCTCAGTTCCTAGATCTTTGTAGTAATATTAAATCAAAAATGAAAATGCTTTAGTTTTACTTGAAATGTGTTTATCTATTAGGACCTTAGTACTGTATGTTCCCTTTGACTTTAATTAATAGTGTTGACTGTGTAACAATACCTGGAATCTTGAAATCAGATAGAAGCACTAAATATTGGGTGAACTCTATTGTAGATGTAAGTGAAAATACCAGCACAATAGCAATCTCACTATAAACATGACAGTGCTATGAAACTATTCAGTCAATTTCAATAATCAAGCTTACTTTTTAGTGATATTAATGGATTATTTAATTTAATATTTGAATGTTAATAAGAGAAAAATAAAGATATTTGGTATAACTTTTAGGTTTATGTTTGTATGGCTTTAAGAGCCACATTTTAATTTTACTTTGCTCAACTTATAATTCTATAAGGTTTTTACATCTCCTTTACTTAGCCTAACTATGGAAATAGAAAAGAACATGGATTTCACATTATCTAGGGTTCAGTCAGAGAAGATGTACCTAAGTCTCAAGAGACTGGAGGCCCCAGAGAGTTTAGAGGTCAGATGGGGTGGGGGTGAGGGTGGGGTTAGGAAGATCCTTGTGGAGACAGGGGGATGGGGAGGAAGTATGGGATGTGGAACAGTCAGAGGGTACACCGGGAGGGGAATAAAATCTGGAGTTTAAAATAAATGAATAAATAAATAAATACATGATTTTTAAAAAACCAAACATACATTCAAGTCTACTCAGTACACGGGAAATATTTAGTTAGGCATGGATTTCAAAAGAAAATTAAATAATCAATAATTGTGGGTAAATGTTATATAAATTAATAGAGAAGGCTGAATCTGAGAACCTCGGAATTCATAAACCCTTTATCATTCCTCTTGAATACATATTTTATAAAAATGAAAAATATCTATAGGAAATAATGGTGTAGTAGATTGCCTTTGTTATACCCATTTGTTTTCTCAGATATTGACAAATATTGGATCTACAACAGACACTCCTTTTTAAAAAATCAGAACGATGTGGGAGAGTGATGATCTTCATCATCTTTGAGATTAATCATAGTTCAAACACAAAAGCATGAAGAAGAGTCCATTAAAAATCATAAGGACAAATAACTCAGAATCTCTCAATCCTATATAGGAAAAATATATTCACTACAGACATTAGAATATTCAACGGGATCTCTCTCTCTCTCTCTCTCTCTCTCTCTCTCTCTCTCTCTCTCTCTCTCCCTTTCTGTCTCTCTCCCCAAACACATTAGGCTCAAATTTCACTTCTGGTTTTGCCAGGAATGAATTGGATTTCTAAGATCACATGATAAAAATCACCTAACATTCTGAATACAAAAATCAAAGCTCAGGAATCACCATTCACTGGAATTAATTAGATAGAGAAAATTGAAATTTTAGTGAAAATCTCACTTAGCAAAAACACCAGATGTAAAAATTAAGAAAACTCCACTAATAGATCCACTGGAGTATACTAGTGAGGGAAAATCCAGGTGTCTCTTTTAGACTAGGACATTAACAAGGGATATTGGTCCAAGGATATAAGAGGCCATATTTCATTGGGTTCACAAAACATCCGAGTAAAGAATGCTTCAAAGACTTCTAGCTAGCTGTGAATATACTTATACAAAAGAGATAAACCAGTAGACATACTTAATTTAATAAAAACCAAGATTCTTAATAAAAGGGTGGCCATTAAGAAAGTAAAAGAAAAGAATGGCAGGAGTCTTGATAACAGCAAATGTTAATTTCAGTTTATTAGTTAATCTTATTGTCAGGTCTAGATGGGACAGTTCTTAGTATGTTAATTAAGGGAGTAGTTTCCTTGCTTGTAGCACTCCAGAGAGGCCTGTGAGTTTAGTTTTGGAGCATCTATGTCAGGGCGACCCTGGATAATTCTTCTGGATCAGCACCTTTATCATTGTAAGGAGAGAGAGAACTGTATCTCTACCTGGAAAGAATTTTCTTTCCAGTGCTGTTATCTTTTCTTACTACCCTCTTCAAAGCTCCCTTTACATCTTTGTTTCTTAAAGTGTAAATGAGGGGGTTTAGAGTAGGAATAACCACGGTATACAAAAGGGTGATAAACTTCCCCTGACTGTGTGCATAGGAGCTGTTAGGCTGTATATAGATAGCAGTGATTGTGCCATAAAATAGTACTACTACCAGCAGGTGGGATCCACAGGTTCCAAGAGCTTTACCCCAGGTTAGAGCTGACCTTAACCTCATCAGTGCTTGGGCAATGTACCCATAGGATACCAAGGTGAGTGTCAGGGGAAGGAGGAGCAGCACCAAGGAAGCCCTGAATAACTGCACTTCATTGGCATGAATGTCTACGCACGCCAACTTGATCATGGCAGGAACTTCAGAGATCAAGTGATAAATCCTGTGGTTCCCACCGCGAGGCAGGCAGAGAGTGATGGTGCCCTGAATCAGCGTGTTGCCCACTCCACTCAGCCACGCCACTCCTGCAAGAGACTGGCAGAGCTGTGGGTGCATAAATGTAGCATAGTGAAGTGGTTGGCAAACCACAGCATAGCGATCAAATGCCATAACTGCGAGGAGGACACATTCAGTGGACCCCAGAGCCAGAGACACATAAAGCTGAATAGCGCAGCCTGTGGCAGTAATTGTCTTGGCTGGACCGTGGAGGTTCCACAGCAGCTGAGGAACAATGCTGGTGGAAAAGCAGATATCAATGAAAGAGAGGTTGGTGAGGAAATAGTACATTGGCGTTTGGAGCACAGAATCCAAACAGGAAACGAGGATGATCGCTGTGTTGCCTACCAGTGTCAGGAGGTAGGAGATCAGCACCACCACAAAGAGGATCTTTTCAAGTTGTGGCTGATCCGAGAAGCCCACCAGGATGAAATCACCACCCGAGCTCTTGTTAATTGTCATCACTCTACTCACAAAAAGGAGGGCGACAAGTGCAGAAATGCATATTAGATAAAGAGGAATGTAATGGAATCATAAATTCTCTTGAAATATAAAAGCCCTAAAGGTGGAAGATGGGATATGTTCTACACAAGAGAAAGGTAGAAGAGTTGGGGGGGGGGGGGAGAAGAGATTGATTTCCAGGGGAAAACTCAGAGAATACAGAATGCACTGAGACCTCTTTAAGGTACAGAGCACTACAAACAAGAAAGGAGGAGAGTGTGAGAAACAGTCTTACCTAAGGAAGAGCATACCAATTGGTTAATCAATTCCAAATGGTCAGTCCTAAAAATACATAGGAGTAACATCATATGGACTGAGCATGATACACACACACACACACACACACACACACACACACACACACACACACATACACACACACTTAAATTTATGCATACATGTCACAATTAATGAAAAAAGGCCATGGATTGGAAAGAGACCAAGAGGGGTATATTGGAGAATATGGAGGAAGGAAAGGGAATGGGGAAATGATGTAATTATATTACACTCTCAAAAAGAAAAGAAAAAAATGTTTTTGGATGTTTCAGAACTGCAAAACAGATCATGTGAAAGCTATCCCCCAATCAATGATTGCTCAGTTCTTCCAAGTTGCTTCAATTGTTCTTTCAGGAAATTTATCCTTTTCTTCCTCAACAGCCCTTGTAAGACTATCAGCAAAAAGCAGAAAGAGATATTTCAAATATATGAATAAATTCTTGATAGGTATCCAACTGTGCCAATAGGAAAAGTAACAAAAACGCATTTACAGAGAAAAAATAATAGAACAGGATACTCTGTTTCTCTACTTTAAATGAATATTTATAAACGCCATGCTAAGAGCAAAGTACACAGCCATAATGACTTAACTGGTAGATATCATGCATGGATTTTTTTGCCAGAATTTTTCTTATAATATAGTAACAGACAGCCTGGAGTGTTTTAACAGTCAATATAAAGTATTCTTGTTAGTTCTGAATAATTTTAGAGCCTTGTAAAATTATTTTAGAGTTGTGCATTTTGTTTTTATGATATAGTATCTATGACTCAATTTTTCATTTTTAGTAACTCTCCCTTTGAATTTGTGTTTTATAAACTATTTTCCTTATTATTTTAGTTTCATAGTATACAAGCAATAGGGAATATAAGCCTAATGAATTTCTTAATTTACTAAAATCCTTTAAATGCTTGTGTACATGATATTGTGCCTCATGATGCCATTTTCATAGAAGTATCTATCGTATCTGGAGTAAAACCCCTTAATTTCCTATTTCATTTGGTTTTTATCAAGACTTTTTATGACAATCCCAGATAGAAAGCCTTATAGTTAATCACATCTTTTGGCTATAATTCTTCATTACTTGACCTCTTATGGCCATAAGAATAATATAAAAACAGGACATTCATCAATGTAAAAAGGAATCAACTTCACACTTTATCACTTAATTCAAGGTTCTGTACAATTTTTATCCTCCTTTCTGTTTTCAGAATGATATTCCACTTGTGTTACTTCTTACCAAATCAAGGTTTAACTTCTTTAGTCATCATGTGTCTCTTCCTAACACTACTTCAGTTATCCCTACCAACTTCAGTCCACATGTCAGTACCTATTTCCAGATGAACATCTTCTGAGGAGCACTGTCTGTCACTGAGCATCCCTCCTGAAACCCTCAGTTGCTTTGTTTGTAACCATGTAAAATTATGCATGAGCCCATTTCACAGAGCAGACCACGTGTCTTAAAAGGGGAGGAAAATGTTTAATGAGTATAAATGTTTTAAATCTTTTTCTTATTATCTAAAATGAATGATTATTTTAAAACAACAGAATAGACATAAATGTACTTTTAATAAGCTGATATCTTTACTATTTTATTAAATTCATACCCTCCCTACTTTCCTTTCTTAACTAGCATATGTTGCTTAAAGCATCTGCTAAATATATGGTGTGATAACATAATGTTCCTTAAATTTTCTAATTCAAAGCTAGCATTTATATGGTATTATATTCACAGTTATTGAAAAAAATAAACTTAAAAAATTGAAAATTTCAATTCAATTTATAAAACTTGAAGAATGTGGTTAACGCTGTTAAACTAGCAATACTAATTTCTCTCCAACAAAATCCACATATGAAAAGTCATCCCTAGACAATGGTTTGTATGGGACACAGTCACTGTATTCAGGTTAGGGGACCTGAACTCATTCATTCATACACATTTATTGAAAAACATATGTGGAAAGCCCACGTCCTTAAGTGTCTGCCTTCTCTGTGTTTCAGATGTGGAAGAACAACAAGTGCTGTATCCAGGCTGCTCCAGCTCCTTGTCTGCCTGCTGCCATGGTCCCCATCTCGATGGTCATGCCCTGAAACTGTATGGACTCACAAATCTTGGTCTACCCACCGTATGTTTATCAAACTCAGTCAAGTGCCTTTTGTAGTGTGAAGAAACTCAAAGTAGAGCCAAGTGGTTGTGTTTTCCAGCAAAGAAACTATCCTCAGATCCACGTGAATGGTAGAAACTTTGGAAATTCTCATCCTTCCACGAAGGGTAGTGCTTTCCAGACAAAGATACCATTTACTAAACCGTGAGGACACAGCTTTTCATTGCATGCAGGTGCCATTGTTGTCAAACACACTGCCAGTGATACAAAGGTCATAGCAGCTCAGGTGCAGCAGGCTGGCATGGGGGCCCCATGGGCAGTGGTGTGGAGAAACAGGTTACATTTCCCAGAAGGTTCCCAGTTATGCGGGTTAAAGCGCAAGAGTGAGGAGTTGGATAATCACAGCCGCAGTGCAATGCAGATTGTCGATGAACTGTCCATACTTCCTGCAATGTTGCAAACCAACATGGGAAACCCAGTGACAGTTGTGACAGCGACCACAGGATCGAAACAGAACTGCACCATCAGGGAAGGCGACTATCAGTATGAAGTCTTATGCTCTATGAAAAACATGTATGAAGTTCTGGATTTTCTTGGTCGTGGCATGTTCGACCAGGTTGTTAAATGCTGGAAGAGAGGGACAAATGAAATTGTAGCCATTAAAATTTTGAAGAATCACCCTTCGTGCGCATGTCAAGGGCAGATAGACGTGAGCATCTTAGCAAGGCTCAGTACAGAGAACGCTGATGAGTATAACTTTGTGCGAGCCTATGAGTGCTTCCAACACCGCAACCATACCTGCCCAGTCTTTGAGATGCTGGAGCACAACCTGTATGACTTCCTGAAACAGAATAAATTCAGTCCCCTGCCCCTGAAGGTGATCCGGCCTGTTCTTCAGCAAGTGGCCACTGCACTGAAGAAATTAAAAAGTCTTGGTTTAATTCATGCTGACCTCAAACCAGAGAATATTATGTTGGTGGATCCTGTTCAACAGCCATACAGGGTTAAAGTGATAGACTTCGGATCGGCCAGTCATGTATCAAAGACTGTTTGCTCAACGTATCTACAATCTCGCTACTACAGAGCTCCAGAGATTATATTGGGGGTGCCGTTTTGTGAAACCATAGAATGTGGTCACTGGGATGTGTGATCTCAGAGTTATTCCTTGGATAGCCACTCTACCCGGGAGCCTTGGAGTATGATCAGATCCGATACACTTCTCAGACTCAAGGTTTGCCAGGAGAACAATTGTTGAATGTGGGTATAAAATCCATAAGATTTTTTTACAGAGAAACAGATATGTCTCACTCTGGTTGGAGGTTAAAGACACTGGAAGAGCATGAGGCAGAGACAGGAATGAAGTCTAAGGAGGTCAGAAAGTACATATTCAGCAGTCTGGACAACATAGTGCATGTGAACACGGTGATGGACTTGGAAGGAAGTGATCTCTTGGCTGAGAAAGCTGATAGAAGAGAATTTGTTAGTCTGTTGAAGAAAATGTTGCTGATTGATGCAGGTTTAAGAATCACCCCAATTGAGACTCTGAACCACCCATTCGTTAATATGAAGCATCTACTAGATTTTCCTCACAGCAACCATGTAAAGTCCCGTTTTCATATCATGGATATTTGTAAGTCTCCGAGTTCATGTGAAACAAATAACCACAGTAAAATGTAACTCTTATGACCAGTTGCACCCAGTGGCTCCGCTGCACTAGCGGCAAACTTTACTAAAGTCGGAACATTAAGAAGTCAGGCGGTTAACCACATCTGCCCATTCGGTAGTGCACCATAGCCTACCTCTGCAGGTGGGGACTGCACAGTTCGGTTGTGGTGATGCTTTTCATCAAACCCTGATTATCTGTCCCCCAGCTATTCAAGCACCTGTAGCACATGGTAAACCCAGCAGTTACTCCATAAGGGTAGACAACACATTTCCACTTGTAACTCAGGCCCTAGCTGTGCAGCCTCTGCAGATGCAAACCAGGATGTCCTTGAACTCAGAAGTCCACCTGCCTCTGCCTCCCAAGTGCTGGGACTAAAGGCGTGCACCACCACTGCCCAGCTGCATGTGTCTTTTGCATGGGCAAACCATTGCCTAGACTTGGCTCTTACTTAATGTTGTTGTAATAATCTCAGCGGCATTGTAAACCGTTCCCACACATAGTGCCTTAAATATTTGAGGTTGTTGAAGTCATTACCTATCTGTAAATGTTGGACTGCAGGACTTAAAATTCAGAACTACTCTTTAGTTTTCTTTCAGTAGAGTACTGTTCCTTTTGGTTTTGTGTGGTATGATTTCAGATAGTAGCTGCTTTTTCCTTATTGAGAGGGCAGAATGTTTGCTATAGCTGAACTCTGCTGTCTGACTTTTTTTCAGAATGATCTAGCTTCAAGAAGAGCAAGCAGTAGTGCTTAAGAAAACTTGATTCAGTAACTAATGTCACAGCACAACATTTTATATACTATTAAGTGAAACTGCAATACAACCTAAGTTTATTTTGGGAGTGTTTGCTATATAATTGGACTTGATAAAATGTTTAGAGGTGCAGTAGGCATGACTTGAGTAGATAATGAAAGAAAATGCAAATGCTCATCAGCTCATGATGTGCTCTCTTCTTGCTTGGCAGACCATGCGGTATTTAACACATAGTACCAGAATATTTACTACTGAAGCTTGAAAAGATGTGAGTTCTTTCTGTGCAACTTTTCATTTGTGCGTGTGGGAAGGTTTTTGGGTTTTGATTATTTTTAAGTATTTTTACATTATAGTACTCGTTTTTGCTTGTTGGTGGTGTTTGCTTATTTAATACATTCCATCAGGGACAGAAATTACATGCTTTTTCTCTTAGGAAGTGTGTATTGGGTTTTTCCCTCCCCCTCTCCCCTTGGTGGTGATGGTGATGATTTTTAAATGAAGTTGCTTTTACAGCACCTAAGACTTAATCATCCATTTCTTATATAAAAGGTAGCTACTTTTTGCATAGACCTCAAGTATATTGTAGTGTAGAGGTGGAGTTTAAGGAAAGGTATTAAAACCAAGGCTGTGTTTTAGTTTACAGGCAAGTAATACATTGTATCATTTATCTTGAATGTATCATAGATAAGCTGCTCGATAAGGATTACCACTTCAGATAGCTGTGAAATTACATGACTAACTAGTTGTTATTTAGCTTTCTAATTTCTGTATAAGTAATTACACAAGATAGAATCTGGTGGTTTGATTTTTTTTTTTTACTTTGCTTTTCTGTTTGGAGTGTTGTAACTACTGTATTGTAAATGATGGAAACAATTGCCTATGTTATTTTGGGGTGTGTTATTTGCATCAGTATTTTATCTTTATTAATGTTTGTGCTCATCACTGCTTATAAAGACTTGGATGTATCAATTTAACTTAATTTTTTAATTTTCATACTGGTATTGTAAACATGTGAGAAAGATGTATCTTACAGGCTTGACTTAACATTTTTTTCCCTTAAAAGTCTGGAATATAATCTTACAGCATTTACTGGAATAAACAGTACAAAACAAAAAGAAAAAGAAAAAAAAGAAAAACATATGTGTTTCTTCTCTACCTTTGTGCTCTCCACTTTCATCAGTCAGTGTACTTGAATGTCCTCAGAAATCATGTGAAACCGTATTTTAATATTAAAATGATGTAAAATAAAATTTCCTTGATATGTTAGAGTTTTTGTTTGTGTAGCTACTACTATATATATTTTCAAGTTCTTCCTCTGATACGGTCATCATAACCACATGTATTTATTTAACTCAACCTTGTTGAGAAATTGGAGGGCATGAACATCTTAATTTACTCATATTTTAAATGTAAGTATTTAATATGAATGCAATGTTTTTCATTCTTTATATTTTTCAAAAATACAATGATTCAAAGTCAAGGGAACATAGGTAACATACATGTACATGAGCACAAAGAGCCATAGCCCATGTACATCCAACACTATTGCTGTAGCAGAAAGAATTTCACATTTTTTGTTCTTCAGAAAGCTGTAAAATTGGAAAGAATTTAAGAAACCCAAGTCCTAAAGAAATCCTTCCAAATATAGAAGTGTTTTTTTTGTTTATATATCTTCTTTTTTATTGATGAATGTATGTTTTTCAAATGAAAGGTAACTGTAAAATATTATTTCATAACCAATTTTATAGTGAAATTTAATCTACTGTGTTATTCTGAAACACTTTAAATGCTTAGCATAATAAAAGACATGTGAATTATTAGCTGAATCATTTTAAGGAATCTGACTTGGCAGTTGATGAAAATAATATTGTTTTCTTAGCTAGAGAGTTTATAGTAGAGAGAGATGTGCAAAAGAAAAATATATGATTATTATTTCCTCACCTCTGAAATTTTTGTCCCCTCATCCTTTCAATTACTTTCCCAGGCTGAGAAGACGATGCTTTCCAGAAACTAGATACTTAAAAAGAATCTTTGAATTCAATGTCAAACATCATATGTTAGTGCTTTGTCCTGGGATACTGAAGTGTGTCACTGCAGCAGGAAATGATATCAGTCTAAACTGGGACCTAGGGATCCCTATATTCCTAATAAGGCAATTATCACCAGGCATGAGAGTAACCAAGAGCAAAATCTTCTGGGAACCTGCATTATAATCACTGTTTCTGTACAGGCAGGTCTTTAATATGAGGTAATTCCAGGCTGTCGAGTTATATTCTGAACTAGGATTGTGAAGCAAATGAAAATAAATGTCTCACTCTGAGCAAGTTTAAAAACTTGATTCTCATGGAATAGTTGTCTTTATTGACATAATTTGTAGACTTTATATAATCAGAACATAATTTAAAGGTCCCCTAACCTGAACATAGGTGAATATATGATGAATCCTTTGTCACAGGGATATATTTTCATATGTGGAGTCTGTTGGAGAGAAATAGAGTAGCTATTCTAACAGTGTTATCCACATTCTTCATTTTTATAAAAGGTTCTGTGGTCAATAAGTTGTAGAGGCCTCACATATAAAACTCTTTAAACCTCACAAAGTTTCTTGGTAGTTCTTTGAAACTCACAAAGCAAAGCACATAGGCTAGAGTTGTTTGAGACTACTTTCTTCCAATTCATTTGCCTAAAATCCCTTTTTTGGTGTAATACTTCTTAATAACATATATAAACAAGACATTAGGACAAATGCAGAAAGATATCATCACAGATGCATTTAGGAATAGAGAGGGCAAAGACTTGTTGACATCAGCCATGAATCACAGCTAATAAACATACAAACGGCATGAGATTCATAAATAACATGGACATGTACACAGATAATTCTTTCAGTGATAACTTCCAGAAGATCTGAAAAAGAACCAGTTAATTTGATGTCATATCTAAAAATAAACTGAAAACAGGCATATGCATTGGAGAAGAAATATATAGGTGATGACAATTTCACAATAAAAAACTTTCATGTTGAGACATTTAAGGGATGTAACTGTCTTTATGCCTCCAGAGCAGGGTTGAATCATCATTAGATCAGTGTTATATAGGCTCCCAATTAGCAGTAAGTTTTTAATATAAAAATGATTTTAAATAAGCTATTAGGCACTGGGAAATTTTGACTCATTAAATCATAGCTGTTAGATATGCTCCTGGTGCCATGGGTTCCTTGAGTGAAAAACTATGCTGGCAAGTTTTATGTCAATTTGACACAAGCTATAGTTATATGGGAAAAGAAAATGGGTCTACCACATTAACTGTGGGCAAACTTGTTTATTTTCTTAATTGATGTGGAAGGACCCATCACTTTATGGGTGGTATCACCTCTTGACTGATGGTCCTGGATGCAGACTGAGCAAACCATGATTGAGTACGTCAGTAAGCAGCAGTCCTCTATGGCCCTGTGCATCAATTCTTACTTCCAGATTCTTGCTTTGAGGTCCTTCCCTGACTCGCCTGGATAATTTACTGACTAAAAAATGTAAGATGAAATAAACCTCCCCTTTACAAAGTTGTTGATGGTCATAGTGTTTGATTTTAGCACTAGGATCCTAACTAAGGCAAAGAATATAAGCCAGGCAACCAACTGGATAGCCATCATGTAAACACAGGATGCTGCAAACACTAGTGCCTTGAGGAAGACATACACACAAAAAATGGCATCTGCGTATTGCTGAAATACAATATCAGCTCCAGAAAGGACTCTTTCAGCCTTGGCTTCCTCAAACAATTTGAGCCAGACCTTCCTATCACAAGGCTTGATGAACTTCAGATACTACTCATTCTTAGATATTCTCAACTCTAGCTATTGTGGGGAGTCAACCTAACAGAAGTCCCATGATTGATTTAAAATCAGTTATTCCTACGCAAGGTCCATCTCAGAATTTCCTCTCAGGAGTGCATTTATGTGATTGTGAAAAACTGTCAAAACATTATATGTTCACTTGAATTTAATTCTAGGAACTTTCAAATTACTTCCTGATTCTTTCAATTATTGACTAGTCTCCCAAATGCATCTTGTTCAAATCCAAGTGGTTTTGTAGTTTCTATATTCTCCTTGTACTGATTTCTAGTTTTATTATACTGTACTATGATATGATAAATTAATTTAATTCTTTTGTGGTAATATTTCTCTTATGTCATTATATGTGCAAAGTCCTTGAAACAAAAGCTACCAAAATTGATTGGTGTAGAAGCACAAAATCTGCATTTATCTAAAATAGCACTCATGAAGTAAAATCTTTGAACAGCTGAGTTTTTTGTGGGTCCTTACCCAGGATCAGCTGTTGCACAACGTTGGTCTCTGGGTGCTTAGAGGAGCTGGGGATCAGGCTCTAGGTGGTGGTGGATAAGGTTGGTATAAAAATTCCACGACTATATCAAAGGACAGGTTGTGAACTGAAAGGGCAGGGCTAGTTTACAGAGCTGGAGATAGGGTTGAGGTGAGGAAAATGGACTGGGAAGAAAATGCACCTAATTTACCTATGCAGACCTGATTGAAGACAGGCAAATGTAAATGCACACCAATTTAAATACCAAAGCACTCTGGAGGATGCAGGAACTTTCCAAGACTATCAGATTATCTGCCATCACATGATTTCTGAGAAGCCAGTATTCTGATGGGGAAACAACCCTAATCGCAGGGCTATCATGATCTGACTTTGGTCTCTATGTGGTTGAGTAGACCCAAGGCTTATTTGAGTAGAGAGTGGCTTTACTCTTGCCATGTTATCAGGATAATGTCCAGGATATGGTCAGCACTCTATATTCCCTCATTTGACTTGGCATCCCTGAGTTTTTGATGGATTCTGTCAACCACTTAATACAAGATAAATAATAATGCTCAACTTCTTCCAAAATATAGTAGAACATGGAATAACCCCTCTATTTATGTTGCCCAAATCAGGTCAATAGTACCTCCTTTCATGAAGGCAAACAGATCTCTCATGAGAATAAAATTCAAACCAACCTCACTGTAGCAAAGATAAAGCAGTAAGAACAGCAATGACCTAGCACACAATAGTAGGGACTGAGTACAGCAGTTTAGTAGAACAATTTACACACTATGTGATTTTTCTTAGAAATCAATAGGTATATAATATCAGTGACACATAATTATTGTAGATGATGAAAAATTCATTTCATAAAATCCAAAATATTTTCATGATTTAAAAAAGTGATAATTAGTAACAAAAAGAAATGATTAGCATCCGCAACAACTCCACAGTATGATATGAATGAAAACTTTATTCAGCGATCACTAACAAGATAATAATATAATATTCATCACATAAACGCAAAACTCAGAGTGCCTAGGCATGAACAAGACCTGTGGTTTATATGACTTTTTCTCCATGAGACCATATGTTGGATCTTTGTCATCACTGTGGCAATTTTGATTCAGTAGAAAGATGATTAGCTCATTCTTGCCCTTGTAGATGGAATGATTCAGATGTTCTGTGTTAGAAGTATTTCTCAGGAGAAAGGGCTATTGCAGAGTTCAACTTCTCTGCACAGAGATATTGTCCTATCCATAAGGACTCACAGGAGAGCAATGAGAAGCCTCCTGAAACTCACCAGTGGAGAAGAGATTGTGAGTCCCCTGGGGAGAGTAAGACGAAAGGACTCAGAAGACAGAATTTTTGTATAATATGTTTATAGCTCATTGTTTTCCAGGAGAAAAGGGAGAAAATGTACATAATAGGAATAGTAAAAGAAGTGTGTGTGTGTGTGTGTGTGTGTGTGTGTGTGTGTGTGTGTGTGTGTGAAGGACATGGTGCTCTCTCCTGAGGGAAGCAATCTTCTTGACATCAAGAACCAAAGCTTTTCAGTACAATGTAGAGAAGAAGATGGGGATGGTGTGTGTTCCATGTATGTTGTAAGGAGAGGTTGAACAGAACACCAGGAGTGGCTAATCTCTTTGTGTACTGTGATTTGAGGTGGGTGTCATAGTTAATTTTCAAGATTAGGCTTGAGGAGAGTGAATTAAAGTATAGGAAAGGATATCTGATGCTCAAAACATTTTCCGTTCTTGTTATTCTAAGTAATTATTGTCTCTTCTTTTGAAAGCTATTAAAGTTTATGCAGACTACAGTATCCCTCTCAGAAAACAGCTGTGTATTGTGCTAATCACTTATTTCATTGTAAATTAGAATTCACTTATTTCTGTAATACGAAAGTAATTCCATACATTGTAATCTAGTCAAGTGATTCCAGTCTCTATTAAGCTAAAGTGTCACTCAGCTGCATAAATGGTCCAAGGTGAATGAATAGGAGGAACCTGGGAAGACAGGGGTGAGCCTTCTAATAATGTATTTCTGAACAATCTACACAAGTTGTATGTGCTGTGCCATTACAGAATTTTAGAAATAATTACTATATAGTAGTGAAGATGAACACTTCCTGAGAATTACTACATATAGACACTGCAGTGTTTCAAAAAGTTTTCTAACAGTGTGTGTTGGCCTTAAAAGATCAGATAAGGTACTGAACCCACCAGTGAACATGTCTAACCTTGTGACACAATGGAAATGAGATTTGTTTTCACCTGCACCATTCACAAAGCAAAGCTATGTAGAAAGGGCTTGACTTTTATCTTCAGGCTATTTAAGGTATAATACAAAGCTAAGACAGAAAGATTTCAGTGTCCTCTCATGTTATACACCATCTCTTACATATATATGCAATCTCTTATGTTGCCAATAAGAGTACGGTTTGTAACATGAACCTTCAGAATCTTACCAGTGCTTAGTGCACACCTGATTTTTATAACCCTGAAAGCCTATGTATAAAATAAAGCTGATTATTGGTAGGAAACCAGTTCAAACAACTCAACTAGGAAGATAGGCAGGATTACATCATGTGTTGCTTACAAGGAAATAGTAAACTCACAATTTAGGTCAAGAAAATGTAAGGAATGGGAGATGGGGTATCTAAATCAGAGT
>CM052709.1:23644-44211 GCA_028551405.1 Uromys caudimaculatus
TTAGGTTGGGGAAGTTTTCCTCTATAATTTTGATGAAGATATTTGCTGGTCCATTAAGTTGGGAATCTTCACTCTCTTCTATATCTATTATACTTAGGTTCTGTCTTCTCATTGTGTCCTGGATTTCATGGATGTTTTGGGTCAGAAGCTTTTTGCATTTTGCATTTTCTTTTACTGTTGCGTCGATGGTATCTATGGTATCTTCTGCTCCTGAGATTCTCTCTTCTATTTCTTGTATTCTGTTGGTGATGCTTGTATCATTGGTTCCTGATCTCTTTCCTAGGTTTTCTAACTCCAGGGTTGTGTCCCTTTGTGATTTCTTTATTGTTTCTATTTATATTTTTAGCTCCTGGAGAGTTTTGTGCATTTCCTTTGTCTGTTTGATTGTATTTTCTTGAAATTCTACCTCTTTGATTGAGGTTTCCTGTAATTCTTTAATGGATTTTCGAATTTCCTCTTGAAAGGCTTCTCGTTGTTTATCTCTGCTCTCTTGTATTTCTTTAAGGGTGTTATTCATTTCTTTCTTAAAGTCTTCTATCATCATCATGAGAAATGATTTTAAATCTGAGTCTTGCTTTTCTGGTGTGTTGGGGTATCCAGGGCTTGCTGTGGTGGGAGAGCTGGGTTCTGAGGTTGTGGAATACTCTTGATTTCTGTTCTTTATGTTCTTACCCTTGCCTTTTGCCATTTTGTTGACTCTGATGGTAGCTGATCTTACTCTGTCCACTTGTGGCTTGCCCCTCCTGCAGGTCTCTGTGTCAGTACTCCTTGAAGACCAGCTCTCTCTGAGAGGTGTTTGGGTTTGGAGTGCTGTCCCTCAGGGTCCGCTCTGGGGTACAGAATGGAATCAGAAGGATCTTGTCCCCATCTGTCCCTTGGTTCCTATGCCCCAAAGGTTCTGTAAAGGTCTCTCTTGATCCAGAAGTGGTGGTTTTGCCTGTTCTCAAAGGTGTGTCAGCACTTCTGGGATTCCCTGTTCACGTGGAGCCTTGTGGCCCAGGCTGAGGTCCCCAGGCACCAGTGTAAATCAGAAAGTTCAGTTTTTCTGTCCCTGGGTTCTCAGACCCTGGATCCCAGCAGATCCGGGTGGGTCTGGGTGAGAGGTGCTGCTCCCGTCAACCCCACTCACAGCCTTTCCAGGCTCCTGGGAGGCCACCCCTCTCCGGTGCTCGTTGGCTACCGACTCCTGGCTGCGCAGGCAGAGGTTTCTGCCCGCAAGTGAAATCCGGAAGTTTCGGAGTTTTTCTGTCCCCAGGTTCTTAGGCCCCGGATCCCGGCAGATCCGGGCATGTCTGGGCAAGAGGTGCTGCTCCCCTCAACCCCACTAACGGCCCTTCCAAGCTCCTGGGAGGTTACCTTTCTACAGTGCTCGTTGGCTACCAACTCCTGGCGTCGCAGGCAGAGGTTTCCGCCTGCCAACTTAGCACATTTTAAAGGAGAGACATACAAGCATAATTAACAGGAGGTTAAATTACAACCTAATCCAACCTGCATTCAGTGACTATAAAATAAATGTTAATAAAATATTCACATTATGAAATCATATAATGTTTTGAATATGAATTTCTGTTTTCAAACATCTCATTCAGATCGTACTGTTTCTCATTTCAGTGCTCTCATGGGGCAGGCTAGGAGAGATTTCTTCCTTGTTCTTAAACCTTCTGCCAATTCAAGAAGCTCATATAGAGAATATTCCCTAATTTTCATAGCTTTCTGAAATGGGCCATTATAAAGACCCCAGCTCAACATCTAATGTTGCATTTACTCCTTGTGTTATTACAGGCAATATTTCATGTTCCTACTATTTACCAAAGATTAATTTGTGCTCTCTTTCTCTCTTGTATCCTAGAAGACTCAAATGATGATGATGATGATGATGATGATGATAATGGTGGTGGTGATGGTGGTGGTGGTGGTGGTGGTGGTGGTGGTGATGGTGGTGGTTGCAGCAAGCTCTGAAATCCCTTTTTTCCACACTGATGTTTTCTACTTATGTAGCTATGTAGCCACCATTTTTCAGGATAGGTATCTGATATCCTATTGTCCACAGGTGACTCTTCTTAACTGTTGCCACAATACTATTACAAACACTCTGTCATAAATATCACTTTCAATAATTGCAGTATATTCTATATCCATCAGCCAACCAAGACTATTTCATCAAGAAACATGAAATCACACCCCATGAAGTATCTGGGATTTACCTTAAGACTATTTCCTTCTCATATGCTCCAGCATCAGTTGCTTAACTTGTCAACCATTAAACAAAGCTTGTGATTGCTCTGTAGCAAAGAAATAATATCCAAGGCCAGAAGGGGACAGGTGGACATATAAGGATTGCTATCTGGACTATTCCACTTAGGGTACATCGAACCTAGTTGTTTGTATTATGATGTATGGCAGAGGCCATGGATCTTCTACCCTCCCAGCTTATCTTTAAGTCTGTCAGTCTCTGCTCATTCTACAACCATGTCACTACCTTTCCTGGAGACATGAACAAACCTTTGTTTATCTCAGATTGAGCACCAATGGAATTCAAAAGAATAAACACCAACTTTCAGCTTGTTGCAACAGTGAGCTACTAAATTTATATATAGGAGCATTGCTAATAGGTTGTTCCTAGGCACATAAAATGCCCAGCTCAGGATTGGAGATGATGGAATAAGCACAGCCCTATTGCTTCTTGTCAACTCTTAGGAAGCTACCCAGCAAAGGTCTTCAAACCGTGTAATTGTAAACTGCTTATGTAAACTTCACAGAGCATCAAGTCAATCTGCTGACTCTTGAGTTTCCTAAGACTTGCAGAAGAGTTAGCTTCCTAAGGTTTATGGGTCTCTTCTTCATCTACTAAAATCAATCAATCAATCAATCAATCAATCAATCAATCAAACAATATTTAAAGAAATACATGGAAGTAGGTCTAGATTGGAAAAAGAATGATATGAGGGGTGAGAGAGAAGCAACGAGATAAGTATGGGCATGAAAATATTTAAAATACTTTGTGGACATGTAGGAAAATGTCACAATGAATAACATTAATGTGTACATCTAATATATGATAATTAAAATCTTTAAAGATATTAAATTTAAATTTCATAGTTGATACCAGGACAATCTTATTGCTCTAATTAATCCCTCTGAGGGCAAGTTTCAACTGGCTAGTAGCTGAGCCTTGATTGCGTGTCTCATCATAGAGAGCAAAGGCCACAAATTGGGTGCAAGAACCTGTTTAAAATTCCAGTGCAAATGAGCTAATTTGAGTCTCTGCAATATATTTCCTGTTCTGAAGATGTTGTTTTGAATGTGCCTATACTTCCAGGGTTATCCAATTAATTTATGAGGCGTGCCACTCTGTACTTCATGAGTAAGATGGCATCAAGTATGAAGGGACCCTAAGTGGAACTCTGCTGTCAAACTAAGTGGTCTGTGGTAAGATACTTACTACTAGACAGTGACAACACAAGTGTGACAGTAGAATACAAGCGTTTGATACCAGTGAAGAAGGACATCCACATCAAGTTTTCCTAACAGCTACACTTTTTCACATGGGTCACCTTCCACTTCAGTTTTATTTATCATCAGCTGGAAATGTAACTGCTCATCATACTCATCTTGGTTCTATTATGTCTCTCCTTGGATGCCAGGTATGGGAGGACTTTCCTGGTGATTTGTGAACAATTGTCTCTTTGTAATGCCAAATAGACATGATGGAAGTATAACGAAACTATCCTACTCAAAATTACTAGTCTGGTGAGTCAGGGAGCCCACATTGATTATTTCAGAAATAGTGGATAATTGTCAGTTAAGAAAATGTGGGCACCTAATAGGCAACTGCCCTTGTAACAAGAGTGACTGTAACACCGAAGAGGAAAAGAGGAGAAAGGCAGAGGTGAAAGAAGATGAGAAAGGGGGAGGAAAAGAGGAAAAATGAAAAAGAGAATAAATTATAGTGAAAGGGAGGAGATGTAAAGAAGAAGTGAAGAGGTGAGGAGAGAGTGAGAAATGGAAAGGCAGTGAGTGAGGTGATAGCGGAAGAGGAGAGAGAACAAGTGACGCTAATGGAAATGAAGTAAGGATGGAGAAAGAGCAGAGAGGAGAGAAAGAGAGGAGATAGAATAGAGGCAGGAGAGAGGGGGAGAGGGGGAGAGATTCTGTAATCAGTTTTTGTCAATGTTTTTGCACTATTGTGCTCTTCTCATGTTACTTCCAATATCTTCTGAATCCTTTCAGAAAATAAATATTTCCAGTCAAAAGACATTTACATCGGGCAATTTCACATTCAATGTCCTTCTACAGCTCAGGAGATTGATTTATTTTCTCTGTGAACCCAAGGAGCAGCACACACTGTAAGCTCTCATGCTCCAACAGTGTTTGATTTATGCAAAACCTGAAGTTGAAAATCCACAACCTAATAGATTAAAAAGCTGTCTAAAGAACCTTTCTTCCTGGTTTATCTCACACTTGTTCTTTGCCTCCTGACTTACCTGGTTTTGTGTAAATTAATTTTATGCTTGTTGGGTTTTCTCTACATCTCTTCTGGGTATTCATCTCCAGTGTGGTTCTGATATGTCATAGCACCAAATCTTTAAAAATCCAATCTTAATGGTGACTGATGCTCTGTAGCCAACAACTCCACAGTAGAGCACACAGTAAACATTGTCTCTGAGAACAGAGTAAAAGAATAAACATGTTCTCTGACCACTCCAACTCATCCCACAGTGATTTGGGGTGACCAGGTTCTCCCCAATATATAATGTTCTTTACAAACGAATCAAATACATTTGAATAAACTTGCAATGTTACTCAAGAATCTGTAATGAAAATATGTAGTATGTTTCCACATTATTTTCCAGAAGATATATGTATCCACATATTAGCACTGGTATTATATAGTACACTCTGGTTATTAATCAGTGCTGTGTTTAAATGTTTAGTTTGTGTCTCCTAAGAGAATTTAGCTTAATTTTAATTTAGTTTAGTTTAATTTAGTCTTTAATTTAATTATGTTTAATTTAGTTCAATTAAAAAATATAAGTTTAATTATAATTTATCCTAAATTTATTTACCACAGGCATTAGTACTTCATAATTTAACCATTTGACATAATGAAGCTTCCATTCATGTAAACTAATTTGTGTTATGTAGAAAGCTTATACTGTCAATTTTACTAGCAGAATTCCTATATTTTACAAATTATTGATGAGTTTGGAATTTGTGGGGGTGACTATAAATAATGGTATAGCTGTTTCTGAGAAGTCAGGAACAAATACCTATTCAGCCCAGATGAGAGAATGATGAAGAATCAAGGAAATGCTTCTATCATTGGTTAGATGGTGAACCAATGATTTTAACTGGGGAACTTACAAGACTATAGGTGATTAGCTGAGATTCTTAGCCATGGGGAATATGGCACCTGAAGTGTCTATCTCCTCTAGCCAGGAAGGACTTCCATTGGAGGAAGTGGGGCATCAAACAACCAAAAAATCTTCAATCCCTAATTTGTCCTGCCTACAACATATGCAAAGATAAATATAAAGCAGAGATAGAAGGCAATGACTAAACAATGGCTGGCCCTATGTGAAACCCATCTGATGGGAAGAAGTCAATCCATGACACTACTGTAAAGATATTCTTTTTATTTTTATTATTTTGGATATTTTATTGGATATTTTCTTTATTTACATTTCAAATGTTATCCCTTTTCCCTGATCCTGCCCCCCAGAAGCCCCCTATCCACTTCCCGCCCTACTTCTATGACAGTATTGCCCCACCCATCTACCTACCCCTGCCTCCCTGCCCTCAATTCTCCTGCACTGGGGTACTGAGCCTTCACAGGATCGAGGGCTTCTTCTTCCATTGGTGCCCTACAAGGCCATCCTTTGCTACATATGCAGCTGGAGCCATGGGTCCCTCCATGTGTACTCCTTGGTTGGTAGTTTAGTTCCTGGGAGGTCTGGGAGTTCTGGTTGGTTGATATTGTTGTTCTTCCTATGGGGTTGCAAATCCTTTCAGCTCCTTTGGTCCTTTCTCTCTCCCCTTTTATTGGATATTTTCTTTATTTACATGTTTATGCCTAGCATAACTGTCTTCTGAGAGGCTTTATGCATCAGCTGATGGAAACAGAAGCGAGCCAAACAATATGTAGAGCTCAGAGAGTCTTGAGAAAAGATGGCAGGTAAGGATTCAAGGAGCCAAAGAGGTCAAGGACACCACAAGAAGCCTACACAGTCAACAAACTTGGGCCCATGGGAACTCAAAAGATTTACCATCAACCAAAGTGCATACCTGGCCTGAACCTAAGTCTACCTACATATGTGTAGCAGATGTTCAGTTTGGGTCTCCTAACAATTGGATTGGGGGAGGGCTGTCTCTGACTGCTGTTGCCTTAATTGGGATCCCTTTTTCCACCCTGGGCTGTCTTGTCTGGTCTTAGTGGAAGGGGATTCCCTTATTCCTGCTGTGACCTGTGCCCTGGCAGGGGAAGAGGGGTTGATACTCATGCGGGTCTTTCCTGTCTCTGAGAAGGGGAGGAAAGAATGTGTGTAAGGGATATGAGGGTAGGACTGGAAGGAGTGGAAGGAAGGAAGCTGCAATTACTATGTAAAGTTAATTAATTGATTGATTGATTGATTGATTGATTGATTGAAAAAACAGACATGAGAGGCTTTATTGTGACATTTTATGTGATGACATGAATATATATTCTTCCAGTTGAGGGCACATGAGTGTCAGTGAAAATAAATACTACCACCAAACCTAGCCTTTTTCTTTTTTTATTGGTCATTCCATTTGTATACATCTCAAATGATATCCCACATCCTAGTTACCCCTCCACAAGCCTCCCATCCCACATCCTCCTTCCCTTCCCTCCCCTTTGCCTCTATGAGGATGCTCCCTCATCCACCCACCCTCTCCCACCCCACCCCTCCAGCATCCCCCTATGCTGAAGCATCATCCCTTCACAGGACCAAGGGCCTCCACTCCCATTGATTTCAAACAAAGCCATCCTCTACTACCTATGTATCTGGAGCCATGGATCCATCCCAGTACACTCCTTGGTTGGTGGTCTAGTACCTGGGACCACTAGGTGGTCTGGCCAGCTAATGTTGTTCTTTGTATGGTGTTGCAATCCCCCTCTGCTCCTCCAGTTCTTCCACCAGCTCACCTACCAGGGTCCCTGTGCTCAGTCTGATGGTTGGCTCCAAGCATCCACATCTGAATTGGTCAGTTGCTGGCTGAACCTCCCAAGGAGCAGCAAGTGCCTCTTGGTAACAGCAACAGGGTCAGGTTTGGTGTCTGCAGACAGGATGGATTCCCAGGTGGGGCAGACCCCAATGGTCCTTGAAGGGTGTGACAGCTTCTGGAATATGAGTTACTGAAAGCAATTGCATCATCTAAGACCCATCCCATCATGGGCAGATGACTCATACCATCTCACCTCTATTGCAATCTTCCAACTTTGCAGAAGCTCCATTAAGATAGTCGTCCATCTCCCAGAAATTGCTTGTTGCTTCTAGAAGCTTAGGAAGGGTTTCCTGAGTCTTTTAAGTTCCCAGTTTCCCAAGTACTCCAAGTGTTGTGAGCTTCTGGATACTATGGGACTCCCTCCTCTACACTGAAGGAAATGTTGCCATGCATAGGAAATAGCCACTCAAAGAGTTACAAATATAATTTTAGTGGAAAAAGAAGTACAAAAGGAAAAGGATCACAAATGCTCCTAGGTATGATAGAGGAGAAAGATTATTGTAGATAATAGAGAGGGTATAACTGGAGTTAGGGACATCTGAAAGATTCCAAAATGGTCTTGACCCTGAGTCATGTGGAGAGAAGTTAGAGCAGAAAGAAAAAGAGAACAAGGCGGACCAAGTCAATCAGGCAGGAGCTCAAAAGAGTCAAGAAAAAGTGCCAGAGAGGAACACTCCTCCACTGTTGGTAGGACTGCAAGCTGGTACAACCACTCTGGAAATCAGTGTGGCGGACCCTCAGAAAAATGGACATAATACTACCTGAGGACCCAGCTATACCTCTTCTGGGTATATACCCAGAAGATGCTCCAACATGTAACAAAGACACATGCTCCACTATGTTCATAGCAGCCATATTTATAATAGCCAGAAGCTGGAAACAACCCAGATGTCCCTCATCAGAGGAATGGATACAGAAAATGTGGTACATTTACACAATGGAGTACTACTCAGCTATTAAAAATAATGACTTTATGAAATTGGCAGGCAAATGGATGGAACTTAAAAGTATCATCCTGAGCGAGGTAACTCAGTCACAAAAGAAGGAACTTGGTATGTACTCACTGATAAGTGGATATTAGCCCAAAAGGTCAGAAGGCCCAAGTTTCACTTAACAGTAACCACTGGACTGAGAGTGAGGTCCCAGATGGAGGAGTTGGAGAAAGGTCTGAAAGAGTTGAGGGAGTTCACAGTCCCATGGAGGGAGCAAGAGAGTCAATGGGCCTACCCCCCCTGGTCGTCCTGGAGTTTGGACTACCAACCAAAGAATCCACATCTATCGACCCATGGTTCAGACTACATATGTGGCAGAGGATGACCTCGATGGCCATCAGGGAGGAGGAGAGGGCCTTGGGCCTGAGGGTGCTAGAGGCCCCAGTAAAAGGGGAATGTCAAGGTGGGAATATGGGGATGGGTGGGCGGGTAAGTGGGAGGAGGAATTCCCTCTCAGAGGCGGGGAGGAGGAGGGATAGGGGGTTTCCAAAGAGGAGACTCAGAAAAGGGGAAACATTGGAAATGTAAATAAAGTATCAAAAAAATAAAAAGAAAAAAGAAAAAGTGCCAGGTAACTAAAATGGTTGTGTGATAATAGAGAACTGGGGAAAGGGCTGCCAAAGCACCACACTGGAGAAATTTAAAATAGAGTGTAGGGAATGCCAGCCAGAGGAGCCTTTTAACATGTGTGGCCTGAGGAATGCAAAGAGAATCTGTGGAAAGTGTCTGCTTTGATATGGTAAATACGCTCCTCAGCCTACTCCTTCAGGTTAGAAATCTAACATTCTGTACCAGAAGATATATGCCCTTTGCCAAGAAATCAATACACACTTACATGTCTAGCATGCTGTGAGTCTTCTTTTCCACACTTGACATTTACAAGAAAGGAATGTTTCACATATAGTGTTTTAGGGTTTGGTTTGTATAATCACAGATGCTCCAATAAGAGAAGGAGAGGTTCCATGTCATAGACTGGTCCTGGGATTACCACAAGGATGCTGAGTCAAAGCTTAATTTTCTGGACATGAGTAACTACCCAGAGACTTAAAGATAAACAAAAACCTGACAACTAGAAATGGAAGGAAAGGATATGTCTGCTCCTACATATGGTAGAGGTGAAGACTTTTAAAAGAGATAACCACATATAACACCAGTTTCAGGGAATCCAGTGGCCTCTTTTGGCTTCAAAGGGAATTACATGCATATGGTACACATACAACATTGTAGGAGCTTATGTAATCATGTACAGTAAAAACAGATTTTTCTGAAATAATTCCAAGCACAGATGGGGGAGATGTTCTCCAGACCTATACCCTCAGTGATATTATTTTGGCAAATGATACTTGCTGGTAGAGAGGGTATCATTTCTTTTGGAGTTTGTAGCCACTATAGGTTCCAAGGCTCCAGTGGATGATCCCACATCCATGCCTTCATGAGCAGTGGTAATTAGACTTACTGTGCTATCTAAAATTTAAAAAAAATGTAGGAAAGGATGGAGGCAAGACAAAGGGGATACATACATATGTCTGTGAGTGTGTTCATATTTCATTATGTACATTACATACATTATGTACATATCAAATTTTTAAAAAATTAAAAAAGATTGTAAAAACTACTATGGATAATGATATAACAATTCTGCATAGTAGCTTAAATGATAGGATCTTTCTATTATTTCTTGTTTGCATTTGTTTTTTTTTTAATTTATTTTCCTGTTTGTTTATGTATCCTTAACCATCAGATCATTCTTCAGTGCCAGGGATTAGAGTAGAAGGACCAAGAGGCCAGAAGGTAAGAACACTGGAGATAAAGGAGATACAGTATAGTGATAAGAGGTCTTACTCAAACATTATCTCATGTCAAACAAGTTTATTAAGAAATTTATCATCTTATTCACAGTTTTTATGAAAGGAAAAATGAAGACAATAATGATAAAACACTGTATTATTAATAAAGACAAAGTCAGTGTGGAGCTGAATCAAACATGTTGCACAAGGGAAACTCAGAATATCTCTAGTATATCATCAGAGATCAGGCACAAAGAAACCTTGAAACAGAATCTTAGCCATTTAGAGTGGGAAGAATTTGGTTCTCAGCATTAGAAGCTACAGCTCCAAGGCCTTGCCACAGTATGTGGCTGGTTCTGCCAAGCATATTCCTGGTTTTACAGAAGAAGCTATGTCCTTCTTTATACATTAAACCCTCAGGGCAACTCTGAGCAAAAAGGTTTTCCATATCTGTACACATGCCTAAGTGGGTATGCTTGCAAAATCATACTATGATTAAAATCTCCCATAGCTTTGACCATAAACTTGATCACACACATACACACACACACACACACACACACACACACACACACACACACACACACAAATTCACACATGGTCAGTTCCAAGGACTAAGACTATATCACAAAGGTCTAAATGCAAAATCAAGAAATCTAGAAGACTCCTAGGCATGTTGACAACTATTATTGTGTATAACACTGGGCATGGGTTGGACCTAGATACAGAGGTACAGATATATTCATAATATCCTTTATAGGTCTTGAAATAACTTTGTATTATAGACCAGTATCTAGAGTCAGAAAAGTGTTCAGAGGTATCACAGGTCATTGTGAAAGCATTGTCTACTGCCAACATTATTCTATCAGTTTGACTTTCAGAAATCCACCCCATTCACATACCTTACTATTTCACCCCTTTTCCACTCTGGAACCTCTTTGTGTTAATCAGTGTTTTCATTTGTTCAAGCTGCGTAGGTCCTTAGGTGAATTGTCAGTCATCTGTGTCTTCCAATCTTTGTTCTGTGTCCCTTCCAAAATCAAATTTCTTAGATGATTGATTCCCCTATATCCTCTGTATTCCACTCCAAGCTTTGCTCCTCATGTTTTAGACATCTTCAACTCTTCTTTGACCATAATATGGACTCTTGACCCATAGAGACTTTGTCTTTCCTTTGGGGGAACTTTTCATCAATTCGTGTTCACTGGTGCTCTGTCCTCCCCAGTTCCCTTCATTACACTGTGTTCATTTCCTTCCTTTGTCATGCCTAATCTTTCCTCCAACCAGTTCTCTTTATCGATATGGCTCAAAAAATGTCTTGCAAAGACTTGTGTTTTGCACTTTATACCCCAATTGTAGTACTACTTAGAAAAAGTTACAGATACTTTCTAAGGTTAAAAATAACTGATGGTGGTCAGGAAGAGTCTGACTCTTGTATATGACATTGTTGGGTCATGGCTGTAGGTTTGTAGTGTATAGTTTTTATTATACTAAGATATGATCCATGCCTAGAAACTCCATGGCATTTATGATTAAGGGGTGTTGGATTTCTTAATATGATTTTCTGACTATTTGGTCTGGCAATTGAGATATCTCCAATCCAATTCCTCTGCTCACAGCACTGGGGATTCTTTGGAAGAGGAATCAGAAAGAGTGTAAGTGCCAAAGTGATTGGATGACTCCAGGAGAAAAAGGCCCTTTACATCAACTAGGCAAAATTCAAATGAACTCACATAAACTGCAACAAAAATGCCATGGCCTGCACAGGCCTATACCAGGTCCTCTGAATACATATATTATAGCTTTAAGATAGTGGTTTTTTATGATTCTTGATATATGAATGAGTGGTTCTCTAATTTGTGTGCCTTCTTTTAGGCTGATTTCCTTTTGCTGGTTTGCCTTGTCCAACTTTGATGTGCCTTTAAAAAAGATCTCATTGCATTTTATTTTGTTAGATTTGTTTTTATGTCTTAGAAATCTGTTCTCTTCTAATGACAAAAAGGTAATGCATTTACATGGGAGGGGAGGAATTGGGAGGAATAAAATGATAGGAGGTTATAATCAGGACAGCGTGATGCATTACATTTGCTGGCAAAATGTGGAACCATCCCCGAATCTTTGGAAAAGTTGTGATCCTGTTTTATTTTAAACTAAAATCAGTTTATTGTAAGAAGTTCGCAAATAAAAGCATTAAAGTGCTACAATAAAATAGCCACTCAGGAAACTTGCCCAGGCTCAATTTCTCTACATTTGAATGAACTACAATATATTTAGAATAGACACGCTAAAGTCCTGAATCTTTAGTTATGGTTTTACACTGTACTAGCAATTACATTTTTATGGCCCCATACTAACAGAGAAAAAGAAAAAGAAAATCACAGAGTTTAAAATAGAAAATTAATTATTTAATTAATTACTTTTATAACCTCTTTCATAACTCATGGATCCTTTTACCTGCCCATCACATAATATTACGTTTTTAGTTCTCCTTTCTAAATGTCACACTGAAGTTCTTCTTATCCTCATTTATAAATATACACAAGGACATTATATGACAGGATATGTATGTGAATGTGTGCACATGTAATTTTTCTTTCTGAGTTTGAGAGATCTGAGTTAATATTATTCATTGTAAGTCACAGTTTGTGATTTCATCTTTCACTGTAAAAAAATTATGTTCCATTTTATATTTCAACACACATTTTATACTTGATTCATCTGTTTATGAATAGGTAAGTGTACTCCATTCCATTTCTATACTAATAGAGCAGCAATGATCATTTATGTGCAAA
This sequence comes from Uromys caudimaculatus, assembly GCA_028551405.1. NCBI lineage: Eukaryota > Metazoa > Chordata > Mammalia > Rodentia > Muridae > Uromys > Uromys caudimaculatus. The sequence goes on from CM052709.1 coordinate 36,461, forward strand.
AATATCTATGGTACAATACAGACATCTCTGGGTATATATGTTCAGAAATGGGATACTTGGGTCAAATAGTAGTTCTATTTCTAACTTTTTCAGAAACCAAAATACTGATTTCCATAATGGCTTATTAATGTCCTACGAAGTCTTTTGATGAAGCCAAATTATTTCCATTATGCCAAACCAGGAAAGACAGAACAACAACAATGCAAATCCAGTATCCCTATAATGTAAATATTCTTCATAAAATACTAGCAAATATAATTCAAGACCAAATAAAAATGTCATTCATTTTGAATAGAATTTTTACCCAATGAAAAGAATTAATGATACATTTCCTGGAACTGGTGAAGGCTAGAGCAGTTGTGATGGGACCAGGCCCACATTAATAAAAAGTTCATGATCAGCAAAGGTTTCAATTTTCCTTGCATTGAGAATGAGGAGCACACAAATATTCTTTGAAATACCCAAGCAGCCAAGGTGCCCTAATAGGATGAAAGCCCCAAGAGGAAAATTTTATTTACAGCTTTTATGCTGGATTCTTTGCAGAATAGGTGGACACAGGGAAGAGTCTCAGCTGGGAATTTAAGAGTGCAATGGGCCCCACACAATATGATCTGGTTATGGAGGCTGTGGATTCTACTGGCTAATAACCTCCCATAGTCATTTTGTTTTGTGGTTTTCTGTTTTCTTTCTTTCTTTTTTTTTTTTTTTAATTTTTGAGACAGGGTTTCTCTGTATAGCCCTGGCTGTGCTGGAACTCACTCTGTAGACCAGGCTGGCCTTGAACTCAGAAATTCACCTGCCTCTGCCTCCCAAGTGCTGGGATTAAAGGTGTGTGCCACCACTGCCCGATTCACTTTGTGTTAAAACGACAAGGTGCAACCCTCAGCCAGACTAACCTGAGGGCACAGAGACAGAATCCAAATTAACAAAATTAGAAATGAAAAGGGAGACATAACAACAGATTCCGAGGAAATTCAAAAAATCATCAGCTCCTACTACAAAAGCCTATAATCAACAAAACTGCAAAATCTGGATGAAATGGACAATTTTCTAGACAGATACCAAATGCCAAGTTAACTCAGGATCAGATACACCATCTAGACAGTCCCATATGCCTAAGGAAATCAAAGCAGTCATTAATAGACTCCCAACCAAAAAAAGCCCAGGACCAAATGGGTTCATTGCAGAATACTATCAGACCTTCAAAGAAGACCTAATACCAATACTCTTCAATCTATTCCACAAAACAGAAACAGAAGAAACACTACCCAATTCCTTCTGTGAGGCCACTGTTACACTGATACCAAAACCTCACAAAGACCCAACAAAGAAAGAAAACTTCAGACCAATTTCCCTTATGAATATCAATGCAAAAATACTCAATAAAATTCTTGCAAACTGAATCCAAGAACACATCAAAACTATCATTCATCATGATCAAGTAGTCTTCATCCCGGGGATGCAGGGATGGTTCAATACCCGGAAATCCATCAATGTAATCCACTACATAAACAAACTCAAAGAAAAAAAACACATGGTCATTTCCTTAGATTCTGAAAACTCATTTGACAAAATTCAACACCCCTTCATGATAAAAGTCCTGGAAAGATCAGGAATTCAAGGTCCATACCTAAACATAGTAAAAGCAATATACAGCAAACCAGTAGCCAACATCAAACTAAATGGGGAGAAACTCGAAGCAATCCCACTAAAATCAGGGACTAGGCAAGGCTGCCCTCTCTCTCCCTATCTATTCAATATAGCAACTGAAGTTCTAGCTAAGAGCAATTAGACAACAAAAGGAGTTCAAAGACTACAAATTGGAAAAGAAGAAATCAAACTATCACTCTTTGCAGATGATATGATCATACACTTTAGTGACCCGAAAAACTCCACCAGAGAACTGCTGCAGCTGATAAACAATGTCATGAAAGTGGCTGGATATAAAATTAGCTCAAACAAATCAGTACCCTTCCTATACTCGAAGGATAAGCAGGTTGAGAAAGAAATTAGGGAAACGACACCCTTCACAATTGTCACAAACAATATAAAATATCTTGGTGTGACTCTAACCAAGCAAATGAAAGATCTGTATGACAAGAGCTTCAAGTCTCTGAAGAAAGAAATCGAAGAAGACCTGAGAAGATGGAAAGCTCTCCTGTGCTCATGGATTGGCAGGATTAATATAGTAAAAATGGCCATCCTGCCAAAAGCAATATACAGATTCAATGTAATCCCCATCAAAACTCCAACTCAATTCTCCATGGACTTAGAAAGAGCAATTCTCAAATTCATTTGGAACAACAAAAACCCAGGATAGCAAAAGCTATTCTCAACAACAAAAGAACTTCTGGGGAAATTAGCATTCCTGACCTCAAGCTGTACTACAGAGCAGTAGTGATAAACACTGCATGGTATTGGTACAGCGACAGGCAAATAGATCATTGGAATAGAATTGAAGACCCAGAAATGAAGCCACACACCAATGGTCACTTGATTTTTGACAAAGCAGCTAAAACCACCCAGTGGAAAAAAGACAGCATTTTCAACAAATAGTGCTGGTTCAACTGGCGGTTTACATCTAGAAGAATGCAAATTGATCCATTCCTATCTCCCTGTACAAAGTTCAAGTCCAAGCAGATCAAGGACCTCCACATAAAACCAGTTACACTGAATCTAATAGAAGAGAAAGTGAGGAAAAGCCTCGAACACATGGGTACGAGGGAAAAATTCCTGAATAGAACACCAATGGCTTATGCTTTAAGATCAAGAATCAACAAATGTGACCTCATGAAATTGCAAAGCTTCTGTAAGGCAAAGGACATTGTCAATAGGACAAAACGGCAACCAACAGATTGGGAAAAGATCTTTACCAATCCTACATCCGATAGAGGGCTAATATCTAATATATACAAAGAACTCAAGAAGTTATACTCTAGAAAACCAAATAACCCTATCAAAAACTGAGGAACAGAGCTAAACAGAATTCTCAACTGAGGAAATCCGCAGGGCTGAGAAGCACCTAAAGAAATGCTCAACATCCTTAGTCATCAGGGAAATGCAAATCAAAACAAGTCTGAGATTCCACCTGTTACCAGTGAGAATGGCTCAGATCAAAAACTCAGGTGACAGCAGATGCTGGCGAGGATGTGGAGAAAGAGGAACACTCCTCCATTGTTGTTGGGATTGCAATCTGGTACAACCACTCTGGAAATCAATTTGGTGGACCCTCAGAAAAATGGACATACTACTACCTGAGGACCCAGCTATACCTCTCCTGGGCATATACCCAGAAGATGCTCCAACATGTAGTAAAGACCCATGCTCCACTATGTTCATAGCAGCCATATTTATAATAGCCAGAAGCTGGAAACAACCCAGATGTCCTTCATCAGAGGAATGGATACAGAAAATGTGGTACATCTACACAATGGAGTACTACTCAGCTATTAAAAACAATGACTTCATGAAATTTGCAGGCAAATGGATGGAACTTGAAAATATCATCCTGAGCGAGGTAACTCAGTCACAAAAGAAGGAACATGGTATGTACTCACTGATAAGTGGCTATTAGCCTAAAAGTTCAGAATACCCAAGTTTCACTTTACAGTAACTGCTGGACTGAGCTTGAGGTCCCAGATGAAGGAGTTCGAGAAGGGACTGAAGGAGCTGAGGGAGTAGGCAGCCCCATGGAGGGAGCAACAGTGTCAACTGCCTGAATCCCCTGGTCCTCCTGGAGGATGGACAGCCAACCAAAGAATACACATCGAAGGACCCATGGTCAGACCACATAGGTGGCAGAGGAGGGTCTTGTTGGCCATCAGGGGGAGGAGAGGCCCCAGTAAAGGGGGATGTCAAGGTGGGAATATGGGAGTGGGTGGGCAGATGGGTGGGAGGTGGAATTCCCTCATAAAGGTGGGGTAGGTGTAGGAGATAGGTGGTTTTCAAAGAGGAGACCTAGAATGAGAGAAACATTGGAAATGTAAATAATATATAAAAAATAAAACAAAATAAAATTTAAAAAATGACAAGGTGCTCCTTCCTTCTTTATGTACTGAGGATGATGTGTGATTTAAAAGCTGGATATGCAGCAAAAGAGATCATGAAAATACTTATAGTAAGATTATGAAGTTTTATTCCTTATCCAGGCCAAACTGAATCTGGGTGTATCAGAGTAATAATTCATAAAATAAAGGGTTCAAAAGATGGAAAGCACAGAGAAGTTATGGGATCGACGTTTACCACTCAACAAATGTGAGCAACACAGCCCCATAAGATGGAGGAGAGAGTATAAAAAGCCAGAAAAGTGTACATGGGGTCAGAATGTCCAGGTGGAACCATGACAGCGGTATATGTGCTGTACCCTATGCCTATGTCTGTACAGAACATCAATAATGGAGCCATTGAATGAGGCACTAAGCAGAGGAAAAAGGACTTCAGGACATACCACCAATGCTACATAGAGCAAGTCAATAATGTTGTTATGCCCTACAATGAAGCCGTATTCAAAATCTTGTTTTCTTGTCACATTTTGCTATTCTTTTGATAAAGTGTACACAAAGAAAATGAGGTTAAGCAACATGTACAAGACCCCAATGAAGGAAATGTAGCTGCCAAGGTACTTCTCAACTTTGACTTTTGATCCTTCCAACACGATTTCCTGTGACTGATGGTGATAGCCTAGTAAGAGGCAGGTGGTGCCAATCGACACACTCCAGGGAGAACCTTGAATGAACAGCAGGTGCTTGCAGCTAAAATCATTCATGAATTGCTTTAATCCTCAAACTTTCATTGTGTGGGAATGATCAAGTGAGAGAATGATCAAGGCTACCATTAGGTGTATTAGAGCCAAATCTGTGGGTTTTAATGTTCATTCTCTATAGTAAAGGACTCTATAATAAAGTATAAACAGGAACTTTCCAGAATTCTAGTGGTAGTTTGTGATAAGAAAATGATTCTGACTGCCATATTCCTGAAGTTCATTTTGTGATTCAGCACAATTTTTATATTTCAGCCCCAATATTTTCTGGTCAAAGTAGTAATTACAAAAGTTTGTAACCTGGGCTGGAAGAAGAAAACTATATTCAGTGGAGATACGGAGAGACTAAAGCAAGGGATTTGTTAAGGTGAGGAGTTTTAGACTCGGCCTGACCTCTTAAAAAGACTGCAGATTTCTCAAACTTCAGAATGTATGTAATGGTGGAAGGGGAGCCATCATGTATCATAGAAAATGAAGTGTTTCAGACAATACAAGGCTGGCCAATGGGAACCATGAAAAGTGACAGCCCATACAACCATAATGCAAGATGTCCATACTATACTGATATTTGCTAACCAGGATATTAGAGAATACAACTTCGATAATGACCATAACCTTTACATATATCAACTTCTAATGTATATCTCATCTAAAGTTTAAACAGAAACAATCAGACATTTATAATACTGCTCAGAATGTGAAGTTGCAATTTCTGGTAGTGTCATGTGAGGCAGACTCACATGGTGTTTTGTTTAGGCAAGGCCTGTGGAAGGACACAGGATATTTGGACAGCATATCAATAGGACTCAATGGACAGTGAGGCAAGTTACACCAAAAGAATACAAGAGATGGAAGAAAGAATCCCAGGCACTAAACACACAATAGAAAAAGTAGATACCTCTTTCAAAGAAAGTGCTAAATCTAAAACAATCCTAGAACAAAATATCCAGGAAATCTGGGACACTATGAAAACACCAAGTTAACAAATAATAGAAATAAAGGATGGAAAGAAACTCAAATCAAAGAAGAAAATATTAAAAAAAAATTGTAGAAATTTTCCTAAGCTAAAGATTAAGATATCCATTATTAAGGTGCAAGAAGCATACAGAATACCAAGTAGACTGTACCTAAAAAGAAAGTCCCCTCAGCAAATAATGCTCAAAATAATAAACGTAAAGAACAAAGAAAGAATATTAAAAGTTTCTATGGGATAATGCCACTTAGTATATAAATGTAGACCTAACAGAATTATATCTGACTTCTCAATGGATAAACTAAAACAAGAAGGACCTCTATAGATGTACTTCAGACTCTAAGAGACAACAGATGCCATCCCAGACTACTGTGAACAACAAAATTTTGATCATCATTGATGGACAAAATAAGACATTCCATGGGAAGACCAATTTTAAACTAAATCTATGTATAAAACCAGCCCTACAGAAAGTTCTAGAAGGAAAAGTCAAACCAAAAGTGGTTAAACACATCCAACAAATTCAATGCAATCCCCATCAAAATTCCAACTCAATTCTTCATAGACTTAGAAAAAGCAGTTCTCAAATTCATTTGGAACAACAAAAAACCCAGGATAGCAAAAGCTATTCTTAACAAGAAAAGCACTTCTGGGGGAATCAGCATTCCTGACCTCAAGCTGTACTACAGAGCAGTAATGATAAAAACTGCATGGTATTGGTACAGTGACAGGCAGGTAGATCAATGGAATAGAATTGAGGACCCAGAAATGAACCCACACACATATGGTCACTTGATTTTCGACAAAGGAGCTAAAACCACTCAGTGGAAAAAAAGACAGCATTTTCAACAAATGGTACTGGTTCAACTGGCGGTCTACATCTAGAAGAATGCAAATTGATCCATTCCTATCTCCCTGTAAAAAGTTCAAGTCCAAGTGGATCAAGAACCTCCACATAAAACCAGATACACTGAATCTAATAGAAGAGAAAGTAGGGAAAGCCTCGAACACCTGGGTACGGGGGAAAAGTTCCTGAAAAGAACACCAGTGGCTTATGCTCTAAGATCAAGAATAGACAAATGGGACCTCATGAAATTGCAAAGCTTCTGTAAGGCAATAGGACAAAACGGCAACCAACAGATTGGGAAAAGATCTTAACCAACCCTATGTCCGATAGAGGGCTAATATCCAATATATACAAAGAACTCAAGAAGTTAGACTCCAGAAAACCAAATAACCCCATCAAAAAATGGGAAACAGAGCTAAACAGAGAATTCTCAACTGAGGAAATTTGCAAGGCTGAGAAGCACCTAAAGAAATGCTCAACATCCTTAGTCATCAGGGAAATGCAAATCAAAACAAGTCTGAGATTCCACCTCACACCAGTCAGAATGACTCAGACCAAAAACTCAAGTGACAGCAGATCCTGTCGAGGATGTGGAGAAAGAGGGACACTCCCCCACTTTTGGTGGGATTGCAATCTGGTACAACCACTCTGGAAATCAGTTTGGCCGGCCCTCAGAAAAATGGACATACGACTACCTGAGGACCCAGCTATACCTCTCCTGGGCATATACCCAGAAGATGCTCCAACATTTAATAAAGATACATGCTCCACTATGATCATAGCCGCCATATTTATAATAGCCAGAAGCTGGAAACAACCCAGATGTCCTTCATCAGAGGAATGGATACAGAAAATGTGGTACATCTACACAATGGAGTACTACTCAGCTATTAAAAACAATGACTTCATGAAATTCGCAGGCAAATGGATGGAACTTGAAAATATCATCCTGAGCAAGGTAACTCAGTCACAAAAGAATGAACATGGTATGTATTCACTGATAAGTGGCTATTAGCCCAAAAGTTCAGAATGCCCAAGCTTCACTTTACAGTAACCACTGGACTGAGAGTGAGGTCCCAGATGGAGGAGTTGGAGAAAGGACTGAAAGAGCTTAGGGAGTAGGCAGCCCCATGGAGGGAGCAACAGTGTCAAGAGGCCTGACTCCCCCCCCC
>CM052709.1:44711-61103 GCA_028551405.1 Uromys caudimaculatus
AAAAAAAAAAAAAAAAAAAAAAAAAAAAAAAAAAAAGAAAGGATTTTTCTCTATAGCCTTGGCTGTTCTGGAACTCCTTCTGTAGACCACACTGACCTGGAACTCAGAGATGCCCATGCCTCTATCTGCCATGTGTAGAGATTAAAGGCATGAACCCTGGGCTACTTTAGCTTTGTTTTTTTTGTTTTAGGTTGCTTGAGACGAGGTTTATTTGTGTCATCCTGGCTATCCTGGACTTGTTCTGTAGACCAGACTGGCCTCAAACTCACAGAGCCTGCTTCTGTCTCCTGAGCCCTGGGATGGGTTTTATTATTTTAATTTATTTATATTTCTTTTTAATTAGACCTTTTGGAACTTCTCACAGATTGCACTGATTTTGACTCTCTTTTTTCCACTATTATTTTATCTAATTATTGTCCTAGGATCAAGGGCATGAGTCATCATAATACCAGGATAAACGTTAAAGTTTTTATGTTGGACAACAGTATTCTGCTATTGTTAATTCCATGACTTTGATATATTGTGGCTCTGAAAAACAGTATTTTTATTTTCAGAACACAAATCCTTAATTATTTGTGATAAAGATTACAGGTAAATTCACAAGGGTCTCTGTTACAAAATGACATAAAGTAAGTGGTTTAAAATGACAAAAATTCAGTTAGGGATATGGGTTGGCCAGCAGCTTGCTTGATTAGTATGTACAGAGCTCTTGGTTTCATCCCTAGCATCACTGAAAATCAGGTGCATACCTACAATAGGAGAACCTGGGAGGTGAAAGCAGGTGGATTAGAAGTCCAAGGTCATCCTTGGTTACACAGTGATTTCTCAGCTGGCCCACAGTCTTTGAGACTGTCTCAAAAATCCAACCAACTCCAATAACAGCCAAATCACTAATAACCCTGTTGCCTTACTATTTGTGAAGCAGGGGTCAGCAGCTTCACCCTCCCTCCCTCAGGGAAGTCCTGACCTGCACCTTCTGAGTCCCTGCTGTGTTGAAAATATGTGTTGTCTTTTCCTTGTAGCAACTTAACTCCAGTATCTGCCTTGATTATCACATTACATTTCCCTGGTGTTCCAGTCTCCACATGGTTACCCTTAGAAAGATTAATTAAATCTACAACAAAGTCTTTTTGAGGTATTAGAAGTCAGGACACTGATATATATTATTTTAGCTCAGGATCTACAACTTAACTCCAGCCAAACCAGTTTTTATTGTTATGCACGCAACTTTGCCCACACATTTACCTAACAGCCAAGGGGAAAAATAACCTGAATCTTTAAAGGGTGAACTCAGGTGAAGGGCTTAGACTCAGTTACTGGGTGTGTCCATAACTGCCTGCTTCTCTGTGTGTTTCCCTGGTTCTTGGCCTCACACCCATGAATATAAACATAACTATATAAATATATCCCTACACTCTACATTCTCAAATATTCAGCCCTCACAATGCCTACATGTTATTTATTTTCTCTTTGTATCTGTGAGGCCTCAGGAGCACGCGCTCCTCCGAGGTCTCCAACCCAACTAACAATCTCTTGTGGTCAGTCTACTTACTTTGGAGTCGGAAAAACCAGATACAGTCGGAGAATTGTCTATGGATCCAGCTGGAGCAAGTGTTGGAGGATTTGGACAAGAAATGATTTTTTTCCTTTAAAAAAAAATAGTTAAAGTACTGCTACATGTCTTTGCTACCCTGCTAAAGTAAAACCAAATAACCATGACAGAGGGTACAAACTGGTTCTGTTGGGTCTAGACATGAGGAAAGAAAAAGCAAAGACAAATGAAGGGCACACATCCCCTACTCAAATTTCAAAGCAAATAAAAGCATACAAGAGAAAAGAAGCAGAAGACAACATTTGCTGACTCACTGACCTAGGGATTCCAGGTGAGTCCTTAATATATGGCAGCTGGAACTGGGCAGAAAGTCTATGGCGCCATGTGATTGGCCAATGCATCACTCCTTCTCTTTGGTTGGGGGGGGTGATTGGTGAAAGAAAGGAAGGATATGATCAATGTTTGAGGTTGGCTGTGTGACTCTCAGCCCTCAGGACCTGGTATTCTACAGATTGCTGATGTTGCAGTGAATCTGGATATAGGCTTCCTGATGAACTCCAGATGAGGGATCTCCAAGGCTTCTGACTTGAATGCATCCCTTCATTTTCTTTTGTGTTGTTAGTATTGTATGTGTGCCATCACTAGCTCTCATTTTAAAAGAGTGTATAAATAAGGGTAGGCAGTTCTCTCTGTCTTTGTCCCCCCATCCTCCATGTAGTCCAGGCTGGCACTGAACTTGGGCTTCTTCTCTGTCAGCCTCTTGGGGGACAGGACGACAGGTGTGTACAACACTTGTGTCTAAATTTCAAGTTCTAAATATGATTACCAAGGCTATTCCCTTCCCTGGATTAGGCTGCATAATGTCAGTTGTGGTTTGAAAATATTAAATAGGGGAGGGGCAAGCAGTGAGAAGGCTCAGCTCATTGTACTTGACATCAAGCCTTGAAGACCTGAGTTGATGCTGGAGAGAGAAATTTACTCCTCCAAGTTGTCCTCTGATCCATTTACTCACATACACACAATTTATAGATGGATAAGTAAATGTAATAAATATCTTAAAAGTTAAGTGATAAATCCCAGAAATTAGGACTCAATATTATTAAATAACTTTTACTGTGTATAATTAATGTTACTCTATTTTATCATGTTATTAATTACATTATATGTTATTTATAATTTGCTATGCCTAATGAGTAGATCAAACTTCTGTAGGTGGAGATACGGAAAAATGTACAGGGATCTATTCTATCTTAGTCTCACACATCCACTGGGCTGCTTCAAATGGATATAGATGATCAATGTAAATACATTGTAGATTATATATATATGGAAGATGGTCAGGTTTTTTTTTATATCAACTTTGTACCAATCAAAACAGCCTTATATCTTTTTCTTTTTTTTTTTTTTTTGTAATCATGGATGGCTGGATGTGGAACTCAAGCATGGTCCATGCGCATGTCACACAACTGCTCCATCACTGAGCTAGAGCTCCACCATCTCCACTGTCCAGTGTGCTCTAGTGTTATCATTGTAGTGCCATCCCCCAGCCAACCCCCCCCACCCCCCACAAAAAAATAGCTGCTGTTTCTGAACCCAAGAACCAGCATTTAATCCTGGGGACTTTCTTTGTAAAATGAGAGAACTGACTCTCCTGAGCCATTCTTTGACCTCCACACATAGACATGGACACACACACACACACACACACACACACACACACACACACACACACATTAAAAAGCAAAAGTATCATCTTAAATAATCTTTTCATTCATCATGAGGATTTTACTGCTTCAGTTTTGGACCACTATATTCTTTTTTTTCTAGTTTATAAAGCCTTGGGAAAACAGAGAGCTATTACATCTTTTGTATTTTCCTCCTTTACGTCTACTGAGAGGACCAACATTTTCCCTTTGTGGTGCATGATGGGAGATGATACCCAGAACGCTTGCCTTATTTCAGCAGGAGCTGCAGGTAGGACCAGTTTCTAGTGATGGCTGCACATGCCAGGAGGTTCTAGAATGCTGCATCCTGGGTTAAGGATTGGGATCAGTGTGTCAGCCTTGCTGCTGCTGCTGTCCTCTCATGCAGTTCTTCATGCTGTGGTGACTGCAGCCATAAGGGAATTTTCCTTCCTAGTTCATAACTGCGATTTTTCTATTTTTCTAAATCATAATCTGATAGGCTGGATATCTGATATGGTGAAAGATAGTTTGATCAACCACACACAAGGGGTTAAGACCTACAGGTTGAAAATCACTGCTCTAGGAAGTCTGTCTGTACCTCCTTCATCATTATAATCCCACAAATTGTACACATATTTACTTACTTTTAGGAAATTTTATTTATTTCTTTATTTAGTGAGTAAGAGAGTATTTTCAGGAGTCAGTCCTACCCTTCTATGTGTTGGTCCCAGGAATTGAATTCAGGTCATCAACCTTGATGGCAAGCTCCTTTACCAAAGGAGCCATCTTGCTGGCCCTCCACAGCATTTGTGACATCACTCAGATTTACATGGAGTCTTGGCATGTGATGACATAGCTTATTCCTTAATGTAGTTTATGGCATCTCAAGCTATATGAAATTGAGATTATGTGTGGAGAAGTTCCTTGTCTTTTATGCCCTCCAGATGTCTTGCTGTGAGGTTCTTGCCTGATGCCCCAGGAGTTCTGACATTGCCAGCTGGGTGTGAACCATTTTTCAATCAGGAGATGCTGTGAAAACCCACAATGAGCAAGATTTCTCGGGTGCCCAGTATAGCTCAGAAATGTACAGGTGTGACAGTATTTTTGTTTTTGTTGTTGTTTTCATTGTTGTTTATTATGTTCTCTGTGAGGAGCTGCTGTGGCCTTGGAGGCAACACTAAGCAGAATCAATAGGATGTATTTAGATATTTAAGCATATATAGGTAATAATAACAGTTAAAGAAGTAAGATGTCATGATTTCAAAAGGGACCAGAGGAAGAGGTATGTCAAATAGATTAGAGGAAAGATGAAAAGAAGTAATTATATTTTGATTTATAAAACAGTTAAGAGAATGAAAAGATAGTGGGGGAAATTATTGCAAATTACATATTGTTTTCAATGAAAATTTATATACAGATTATATCAAGAATTTTCAAACACTCACTTTTAAAACCAAGTAAAATTTTTTACCAAAGTGTGATAGCATATGCCTTTAATGCCAGACATTTGGAAGACAGGGAAGGCTCACCTTTAAGAGTCCAAGGCCAGCCTAGTCTACATATCATGTTCTTGGCCATCCTGGGTTTCATAGTAAGACCTGGTCTCAAAAACATTTTTTGAAGAGATACTTTATCAAAAAAGATACACAGATATAAGTCAAGCATACTAAAACATGCCCAACATCATTAGAAAAATGAAAACCACGTGAGACAGATTTCTGTATTTATTACAGTAGATAGAATACAAGAATCCCAGTGATGTTGTGGGGAAAATGACTAGGTGTTAAAAAGTCGTTGCCAGCCAAGTGTGAAACCTCAGGATTCCTGTAAAAGTTGAGTGTGGGAGCCCAGAGCTGTACCCTCAACACTCCTACCAGGAAATAGGAGAGAGAAGAGAATTCCCAGAAGCTCATGAGCCAGCTAACCTGGTAGTCACTGAGCAAACAAAAAAGAGACCCAGTATCAAACAAGATGGAAGCAGGGACTTGAACCTGAGATTGTTTTCTCATTTCCTTGGGTTCAGTGCTCTCTCTCTCTCTCTCTCTCTCTCTCTCTCTCTCTTTCTCTCTCTCTCTTATACACACAAACATACACATATACACACAAACTCACACATAAACTGATGCCATGACTACTCCATGATATTGTAAAGGGAAAGTTTTTTATTGTAGCTATGAGAGAACAGCCAGAGACATCTGTAGTATTTGAGAACTTAGAGAGAAATAAGACTTAACGTGGCTAGCAGACTCGGCCTGACCATGAGAAAAGCAGAAGCAGAGAGATAAAGGAACATTGATTGAGGGAGAGTGCCAGAGAGCAGAGAGAGAGGGAAGAGAGAGACTGGGATGGACATAGTTGAAAGAGCAGGATTAGATGGAGGAGGAGTAGCTGGAGAGAGAACCATGAGCTGGGGGAGTTTAGGGTAGGGGAGGAGGTGAGAATGGCCAGGATGCCAGTGAACACTTTGAAATATGTAACAGACACTGGTGATACTGAGGGAGCCTGAAGGCCACCCTGCACTTTGGTATGCTAATCAGCACCACTGATGGCCATTTATCCCTGCTGCATTTTAGAATTTGGAAAAATGGAGTTTCCTTTTGACCTGACACATCTATCTGTCTCTGTCTCTGTCTCTATCTCTCTTTCTGCTTCTTTCCTTTTTTTAACTAAATAACAAAATTTGAGGATTCCTGATATTTATAAGGGTGTGGAAGAATTTGCAATCTGACAGATTTAAATAATACAGTCAACTTGAGTTCACAGCCTCTTAAAAATTAAGCATATTTCTACCCCCCAAGACCCAGCAGTTCCATTTCTAGGTATTTAGAGATAAAGGAAAGCATGTGTTGCCATGAAGACTAGTATACGATGATGACCAGATTGATTAGCAGTTGACCCAAACTGTAAAGCAGATGTCTATACTTTGAGGTAGTCACACAATGGAAAATTCCTGAGCAATAGAACAATATTTTTTAATAAAGGAATGGTTAGTACATATACCAGATATATGTTGAATGAATTTTAAAATGATTACACTGAGAAAAAAAGAATATCTCCTTTATGAATCTATTTAAATAAAAATATTTAAATGCAGAAAAGGAATACAAAGGAAAACCATTAAACAAATTAAACAAATATAGTCTGAAAATTTTATGATATTATTAATAATTTCAGTCAAATCATTATCAAGCCCGGCAGTGGTGGTGCATGCCTTTAATCCCAGCACTTGGGAGGCAGAGGCAGGTGGATTTATGAGTTTGAGGCCAGCCTGGTCTACAGAGTGAGTTCCAGGACCTCCAGGGCTACACAGAGAAACCCTGTCTTGAAAGCAAACAAACTGAAAAAGATTATCAAACTAGGAACCCTGAGTAGGAACAAATAACATTCTCACACTCTCATATTCAAGCTATTAGATTCCAAAGGGAAGGAGAAAAATTCAAAAGTCATATAGGAAAATGACCTGATGTTTACAACAGATATGAATTCTTAAAATAGATGATATTGACATTGAGGACTGGATTTTTTTTTTTCATTTAGTTGTAGTGAGTAAAAAAAATGAAAGTGAAAAATTTGAAATCCCCAAATGACACTTGCAAAAGGCATCATGGCTTTAAAAGCTTGACATGATGGCTTCAATAGAAATTTAACTCTGTCCTTTAACTTTGTAATTCTTACATTTTTAAATGATTTATTTATTTATTTATTTATTTATTTATTTATTTATTTATTTATTTATTGTGTTAGGTGCATTGGTGTTTTGCATACATGCATATTTATGAGAGAACACCTGGTCAGCAAGGACTAGAGTTACAGACAGTTGCAACCTGCCTTGGGTCTGATGGGAATTGAACCCAGGTTTTCTGGAAAAGCAGCTAGTGCTCTTAGCTGCTGCCCCATCTCTCCAGACCCCTAATTTTTTGATGTATATATAATTTCTAGCCATGCTCCTTTGCTCATGCCCCAGAGTTCATGTAATCTCTGGCTTCATTTCTTTACTTTTTACCATCAATTTCTATATTTTCCCTTCATTTCTGTTTAGCTAGATTCATCACCTTGATCTTTTAAAATATTTTGGGCTCATGTTTGTCCATTTCCTATTTTATTCACTTAAAAATCATTTCAAGAAATTCTGTCATGTGTCTCATGTTGGTCTTGAGCTCTCTGCATAACTGAAGATGACTTTGAATTTCTGATTAGCCTTCCTGTCATTAATTGCTACATTTGTAGACTTAAACCACTACCTCTGGAATTGCAGATGTTGTACACCACTGCCTCTGATTTATGCAACACTTGGGACTTGAAGTTAGGACGGCTTGCATAATGGGCGAACAGTCTACTGAGTTGTACCCTAATTGCTCAGTTTTTATTTTACTTTATTTATTTTATTTTACTTATTAATATTTCTTTTTTCTTTTGTTTATTTAGTTACATATATTCTTTGATTATTAAAATAATTATCATTGTGTCTATCCATTGCACATGGCTGTGTTACTAAGGGACATTTGCATGTAAGCATATAGTACATTAAACATATTAGGTCGCATAATTTTTATATAGTTTTAAAAAAATATTCATTTATTTTATTTATATGAGTACACTGTAGCTGTCTTCAGACACACAAAAGGGCATCAGGTCCCATTACAGATAGTTGTAAGACACCATGTGTTTGCTGGGAATTGATCTCAGGACCTGTGGAAGAGCAGTCATTGCTTTTAACTGATGAGCCATCTTTAAAATGTATGTGCTTTGATGTTTTTCCTGCCTGCATGTCTGTGCACCACATGCATGCATTGTCTGCAGAGACCAGAAAAGGGCACCTGATCTCCTGAGATTGCTGATACATATGGTTATGAACTATCCTATGTTGCTGGGAATTGAATCCTGATTCTCTGAAAGAACAGCAAGTGCACTTAATTACTGATCCATCTCTCCTGGAATTTTTTAAAAAAATATTTATAGGTAAGTAATAAAGTAATGTATGCAATGATACACACAAACAAACAAACACAAAATATTTATTTTGGTTGTGAGCTTAGCCTCTAATGGCTAAGCCATCTCTGTAACCTTTGACCCAAAATCTGTCCAGTCTACAAGATATGCAAAGATAATAATGGAGCAGAGGTTTATAGAATGGCCAACCAATGGTTGGCCCAACTTGAGATGAATCCCATGGGAGAGAGTCAACCCCTGACACTATTAATGATACTGCTATGTTTGTAGATAGAAGCCTAGCATAACTGTCTTCTGAGAGGTGTCATCCAGCAGCTATTGGAAAAGGATGCACAAATGCACAGGCAAATAACAGTCAGAGTGTGGTTTATCTTGTGTAAGAGTGGAGGATAGGATTGAGTGAGCTGGTGGAGTCAAGGGCACCAAAAGAAAACCTACAGAGTCAACTAACCTGGGCCCAGAGTGAGTCACAGAGAATGAACCACTAACCAACAAGCATGCATTGACTGGACCTGCCCACTCCCAAACCTATATTTGTAGCAGTTGTGCAGTATGGTATCCATGTCATTCTCCTAACAATTGGAGAGTGGACAGTCTCTGACTGTGTTGCATGTCACTGGATCCCTATCCCCTAATTGGGCTGATCAGACAGGCCTCAGTGGGAGAGGATGCACTTAGTCCTGCTGCAACTTGATGTCTCATGTCAGGTTGGTACTGAAAAGGGGTTTCCCATTGTCTGATGAGGAAAGGAGTAATTTGTGAGGGTGGGATTTGGGAGAGAAATAGGGGACTGCGAATGGTATACAAAGTGAATAAATAAATATAATAATGAAAAAATATATAAACTAAGAAAAATATTTATTTTATTTGTGTGTATGCATGTGTACATATAGGGTGCTTGATGCTTGAATGTGGGTGCTTACAGGTACTAGAAGACAGCACTGAATTCTCTGGAGCTGCCCTTACAGATGGTCATAAGGAGCCTCGGATGGATAATGAGAGCTGAATCCTAGTACTCTGCAAGAGCAGCAAGTGTTATTCACATTTGAGCCTTCCCTGCAGCCCTTTAAAATAAAAAGCTTAAATATCATAGAAGCAGTCAGTAAAAGTCTCCCAACCAAAAGAAGCCTAGGAACAGATGGGTTTCATGCAGAATTCTACCAGACCTTCAAAGAAGACCTAATACCAATACTCTCAAACTATTCCACAAAATAGAAACTGAAGGAACCCTACATGATTCTTTGTATGAAGCCACAGTTACACGGATACCAAAACCTCACAAAGACACAATTAAGATAACGTCAGACCAATTTCCCATATGAATATCAGTGCAGAAATACTCACAAATGGAATCCAAGAACAAATAAAAAAGATGATTCACCATGATCAAGTAGGCTTCATCCCAGGGATGCAGGGATTGTTCAATACTTGGAAATACTCCATTGTAATCTACTACATAAACAAACTCAAAGATAAAAAAACCTCATGATTATTTCATTATGTGCTGAAAAAGCATTTGACAAAGTTCAACATGCTTTCATGATAAAAGTCATGGAAAGATCAGGAATTCAAGGCACATACCTAAACATAGTAAAAGCTATATACAGCAAACCAGTAGCCAACATCAAACTAAATGGAGAGAAACTTGAAACAATCCCACTAGAGACTAGAAAAGGCTGCCCTCTCTCTCACTATCTATTCAGTATAGTACTTGAGCTTCTAGCTAGACAATATAGACAACAAAAAGAGATTAAAGGGATACAAATTGGAAAGGAGGAAATCAAAATATCACTATTTGTAGATGATATGATTGTATACTTAAGTGACTCCAAAACTCCACCAGGGAACTCCTACAGCTGATGAACAACTTCAGCAAGGTGGCAAATATAAAAATAACTCAAACAAATCAGTAGTACTGGAAGGATAAACAGCCTGAAAAAGAAATTAGGGAAATGACACCCTTCACAATAGTCACAAACAATATAAAGTATCTTGGTGTGACTATAACCAAGCAAATGAAATATCTCTATGACAATAACTTCAAGTCTCTCAAAAAGGAAATAGAGGAAATCTCAGAAAATGGAGAGAAAGCAACTTACAGATTCAATGCAACCCCCATCAAAATTCCAACTCAATTCTTCATAGAGTTAGAAAGAGCAATTCTCAAATTCATTTGGAATAATAATAATAAAAAAAAAAACAACCCAGGATAGCAAAAGCTATTCTCAACTATAAAAGAACTACTTGTGGAATTAGCATCCCTAAACTCAAGCTGTACTACAGAGCAATAGTGATAAAATAAAAAATGTGGTATTCATACAGAGACAGGTAAGCAGATCAATGTAATAGATTTGAAGATCCAGAAATGAAGCCACACACCTATGATCACTTGATCTTTGACAAAGGAGCTAAAACCATCCAGTGGAAAAAAGACAGCATTTTCAACAAATGGTGCTGGTTCAACTGGTGGCTAACATGTAGAAGAATGCAAATTGATCAGTTCCTATCTTCCTGTACAAAGCTCAACTCCAAGTGGATCAAGGACCTCCACTTAAAACCAGATACACTGGATCTAATAAAAGGGAAAGTGGAGAAAATCTTGAACACATGAGCATCCACCTGGGAAATGTTCCTGAATGGAAAACCAATGGCTTATGCTCTAAGATCAGGAATCAACAAATGGGATCTCAGAAAATTGCAAAGCTTCTGTAAGCCCCCCCCCAAAAAAAAGATTCAATAGGACAAAATGGCAACCAACACATTGGGGAAGATCTTTACCAATCCTACAACCCATAGAGGGCTAATATCCAATATATACAGAGAACTCAAGATGTTAGACTCCAGAGAACCAAATAACCCTATCAAAAAATGAGAAAGAGCTAAACAGAGAATTCTCAACTGAGGGAACTCAAAGGGCTAAGAAACACCTAAAGAAATGTTCAACATCCTGAGTCATCAGGAAATTGCAAATCAAAACAACCCTGAGATACCACCTCACACTCGTCAGAATGGCTAAGATCAAAAACTCAGGTGAAGCAGATGCTGGTGAAGATGTGGAAAAAGTGCAACACTTCTCCATTGTTAGTGGGATTGCAAGCTCGTACAACCACTCTGCAAATCAGTTTGGCAGATCCTCTGAAAATTGTACTACCTGAGGACCCAGCTATACCACTCCTGGGCATATACCCAGAAGATGCTCCAACTTTTATTAAGTACCCTTGCTCCACTATGTTCATCGTAGCCATATTTATAATAGCTAGAAGCTGGAAACTACCAGATGTCCCTCAACAGAGGAATGGGTGCAGAAAATGTGGTACATTTAAACAATGGAATACTACTCAGATATTAAAAACAATGACTTCATGAAATTCACGGGCAAATGGATGGAACTTGAATATCATCTTGAGTGAGGTCACTCAGTCACAAGAGATTACACAAGGTATGTACTCACTGATAAGTGGATATTAGCCCCAAAGTTCAGAATACCCAAGATTCAATTCCCAGACCATAAGAAGCCTAATAGGGAAGACCACAATGTGGATGTGTCAGTGTTTCTTAGAAGGCTGAACAAAATACTCACAGGATGAAATATGCAGACAAAGTGTGGAGTACAGTCTGAAAGAAATGCCAACCCCAGACTGCCCCATCTGGGGATACTTCCCATAAACAGCCACCAAACCTGGATGTTATTGTGGATGCTGGGAAGTGCTGGCTGACTGAAGCATTATAACCTGTCTTCTGAGAGGCTCAGGTCTGAAATACAGAGGCAGATGCTCACAGCTAAACATTGGACTGAGCGAAGAGTCCTGTATGTAGATGGTAGAAAAGGGACTGAAGGAGCTGCAGGGGTTTGTAGCTCCATGGAGGGAGCAAAAGTGTCAACTGGCCAGACCCCCCGGAGCTCCCAGAGACTGGACCATCAACCATGTGGCAGAGGATGGCCTTTTTGGACATCAGTGGGAAGCGAGGCCCTTCGGCCTGTGGGTGTTAGAGGCCCCAGTGTGGCCGAATGCTAGGGAGGAAAGACAGGAGTGGGTGGGTAGGTGGGAGAGCACCCTCATAGTGTCTAAAAGAGGAGGGATGTGGTAGGGAGTTTCAGAAGGGGAGACCTGGAAAGGGGGAAACATTTGAAATGTAAATAAAGTAAATAAATAAATTTAAAGAAAAAGTTTAGTTAGCATTGGAATAAAGTCTTTCATGATGACATTTTATACACATATGCCATGACACTTTTGTCTACTCTCCTCCCAGCACCCTGCTTCCTGACAGCTGCTCCTTTTTGTCACTTCTGTTCATCTAAATAAGTTTTCCTACTTTCTTTCTTTTCGTTTTATGTAAATGTGTTTTTCGTCATATAACATACCCTGATTTTGGTTCCCCCTCCTTCTATTCCTCTCAGTCCCTTCTTATGCCCCTCTCACCTAGATCTACTCTGTCTCTCATTAGAAAAACAAAACAGGTTTCTAATGGATTATAATGAGGTAGGACAAAATAATATATAATAAGATTAAGATAAAAAAAAAACCCTATCATATGGACAAAATAAAGAAGGAGAAAAAAAAGTTCAAGAGAAGGCACTAGAATCAGAGATGCACTCATTCACACACTCATGAATTTCATATAAACACTAAACTGAAAGCCAGAAGATATACATAGATGACCTGGTCCAAAGCTATGCAGGCCCTGTGCTTGCTGCTTCAGTCTCTCTTAGTTCATATTGTCTTTGCTCCTTTTTGATTAAGAGGGCCTTGTTTTCTTGGTGTCCTTCAACCCCTGCTTTTATACTCTTTATACTTCCTCTTGCATAGGGTTTCCTGAGCCCTCGGGGGTGGGGGACAGGGGGAGTTAGTAGAGATAACTCATTTGGGGCTGAGAATTTCAGGCATCACTGCATGATGCCTAGCTGAGGGTCTCTATATTTATTTGTTCCCATCTCCTGCTGGAGGAATTTTCTCTGATGGTGGCTGAACAAGGCAGTGATCTGTGAATAAGAGTAAAATGTCATTAAGATTCATTTTATTGCTACTTTTCCTTTTGGACTAGTATTATTTGGCTGTATGTGGTGACCCTGGGCTATCAAGCCTCAGGTCCTTGGAGACACAAGCCAAGCTGGGTATGAGTTCCTTCTTGTGGAATGGGAGTTAAGTCAAATCAGATACTGATTGGTTATTCCAACAAACTCTGTGAGACCATTGCATGAGCATGTCTTGCATGTCTTGCAGTCAGGGCATTATTGTAGACTGGAAGGTTTGTGGCTTACTTGGTGTTAACTTTTTCTTTTAGTACCATGCGGAGTGACTTCCTGTACCAGAGATAATAGAACATTGGGTGAAGGTTCTATGCAGACATCAGTTTGACTTCTCCATGTTCATTTATAGGTATTGTTTTCTGCAATGGGCCTTGCTGTCAGTTTGTGGCGAGCAAACTTTAGACCTGACAACAGCTTAGATTGTTTGGGGATTCCTTTGGGACAGCTCTTGTCAGCAACTCAATGACATGTACCTCATCCAAGGACTGGAAACTTCATTTGGTGACAAGAGCCAGTTGGGACTCTGTCTCTCCCATCATTTGGTGATTTCATTTAGATCAGTTTGTATATGTATAGATCAGCTTCTACTGTATTGTGTGTCCATACTACCTTTCAAATGGCCCTTACATTGCTGTCTCTCCCCTCTACTTCTCCACTTGATCTTCCCATTCCAGTCCCTCATTAATCCATAGCTATCTATTCCATTCCATTTCCTAACCAGATCTAGCAGCAGCACCTAGTCTCTTACTTCATACCAAATTTCTGTAGTTCATCTGACTGTAGCTCATTGTTCATTGACTTAACAGCTAAAATCCACATACAAATGAATACATACCATATTTTTCTTCCTGTTTGTGTTATCACAATCAGCATGATTTTTTTATTACTACCCATTTACCTGTTAGTTTCATGACAGTTATGTTTAATTTATTTTTCCCATCTATTGCCATAAGAAGCCTCTCTAAATGACAACTGGACAAGATACTCACCTATGAGTATTTCAGAATAACATTATGAATCCTTTTATTATTATTATTATTATTATTATTATTATTATTATTATTATTATTATTTGATGATGATGATGATGATGATCTTGTTGTTGTTGTTGTTGTTGTTGTTGTTGTTGTTGTGTTACTCTAGCTCTCTGGGCAATCTAATCTCTGGTTCCTGGACATCCAAGCAGTGTTGGCCATGGGCTCCTTCTCATGGCATGGACCTCAAATTAAGCCAAATATTAGTTGGCCAAACCCACAAATTCTGTGCTACCACTGCCCTATCACATTTTGAAGGATGTCACTTTTTTCTTTAATGGTTGAATAACACTTTATTATGTAAATGTACCATGCTTTCTTTATCCATTCTTCTGTTGAAGGATGTCTAGGTTTTCTCCAGTTTCTGGTATTATGAATAGAGCATCAATAAACTTTGTGGAGCAAGGGTCTCTGAGAAAGGCTGAAGCATTCTGTGGGTACATGCACAAGAGTGATATAGCTGGATCTAAAGATAGATCTATTCTTAGCTTACTGAGGAACTACACAGTGATTTCCACAGTGAATGTACAAGTTTACATTCGACTAGCAATGGATGAATGTTTCCTTACTCTACATCCTTGACAGCACGAGCTGTCCCTAGTTTTCTTATTCTTACAGGTGTAAGATGAAATATTCAAGTAGTTTTGATTTGCATTTCCGTGATGGCTAAGAATGTTTAACATTTAATTTCGAGTTTCTCAGCCATTTGAGATTGTCAGTTTGAGGAAATTGTTTACATTTCTACCACAGTTTTTAATTGTGTATTTTCTTGATATCTAGATATTTGAGTTGTTTATATGTATTGAATATTAGCCCTCTATTGGATGTGTAGTTGATACAAATCTTTTTCCATTTGTGAGCTTCAAATTTTATCCTTTGCTGTACAGAGTTTTTCAATTTCATGAGGTGCCATTTATTAATTGCTGTTTTTAATGCCTGTGAACACTATGTTTTGTTCAGCAATCTTTCCCTGTGACAATGGTTTCATGGTTATTCCTCACTTTCTATTCTATTAGGTGCAGTGTATCACAAATGGTTTTAACATTGAGGTCTTGCATCCATATCAGGTTGAATTTTGTATGTTCTGATAAGTATGCATCTATATTCATTCTTCTGTATACAACCATCTAGTTTGACCAGAACAATTTGTTAAAGATGCTGCCTTTTTCCCCAGTGTGTATTTCTGGGTTTTGGGAATTTTGTTTGTTTGTTTGTTGAAAAAGCTGGTGTCCATGGGTATGTGGATCTAGTTCTTTGGCTTCAATTTGATTCCATTTGTTAATATGTGTTTTTTGTACCAGTATCATGCAATTTTTATTACTATAGCTGTACTACAGGTGCTTAGAAAAAGGTGTATTCTTTTGTGTTTGGGTGAAATATTCTATACATATCTGCTATGACCATTTGTTTTATGACATCTGTTAGACCCAGCATTTCTCTGTTTTGATTTTGTTGGGAAAACATGACCATTAGTGAGAGTGGGATACAAAAGTCTGTCATTGTGTGATGCATAGTATGTGATTTAAGGTATAGTGATATTTCTTATACAAACTAGGGTACTCTTGTGTATGGGGCATAGATATTAAGAATTTTAATGTCCTCTTGGTGAATTTTTCTTTGATGAGAATCTAATGTCCTTCCTATCTCTTATGATTAATTTTAGGTCTATAATTTTAGATATTAAAATGACTGCATCAGCTTGCTTCTTAGGTGTATTTGGAATAATTTCACAATCCTTAGAATATGAGGTGGTGAATATCCTTGCATCTACTCTGTCAGTCTGTGTCTTTTTTATTGGGAAATTTAGAGCATTGAGCTTGAGAGAAATCAATAAGCAGTTTTGTTGGTTCTTGTTATTTGCTTCATGTGAGTGTGTGTGTAAGGGGTGGTTACCCAAATTTTACTTGATATCTAGGATTGTTTATTCCCTGTGTTTTCTTGGATGTGGTTTTTTTTTTTTTTTTTTTTTTGAACTTCATGTCATGACAATGGTCTTTTTTTAATTAATTAAATAATTTTTTGATACTTTATTTACATTTCCAATGTTTCCCCTTTTCTAGGTCTCCTCTTTGGAAACTCCCACCCCGTCCCCTTCCCAACCTCTATTAGGGAATTCTACCTCCCACCCACCCACCCACCCAC
>CM052709.1:61603-90707 GCA_028551405.1 Uromys caudimaculatus
CATGGTTTGGACCACATATGTGGCAGAGGATGACCTCGATGGCCATCAGGGAGAGAGGAGAGGCCCTTGGGCCTGAGGATGTTAGAGGCCCCAGTAAAGGGGAATGTCAAGGTGGGAATATGAGGATGGGTGGGCGTGTGGGTGGGAGGTGGAATTCCCTCATAGAGGCGGGTTGGGGAGGGGATTGGGGATTTCCAAGAGGAGATCCGGAAAAGGGGAAACATTGGAAATGTAAATAAAGTATCAAAAATAAAAAAAAAAATTTAAAAAATGTGAAAATAGGCATTGATCCTGGGTTTCCAAATTTAATATTTTCTGAGAATCTATCAAGGTAAGCACATATCTTTTTATTAAAATGAATTTGTGCTAAGAATAGAGTCTAATTTGAGGTACTTGTTATACATTTTACATGACCACATAGTTTTCAAATGTAAAGTTTTATATTTTTAAAAAATTCATAATAGACTTCCTACATTACTTCTTTCTGTGAAAGCTGGAATTGCTTATATTTTCACAAGCTGTTATCTGTGTATATTAGTATTTCCCTGAAGAGTTAGGACTTGTATGTATGTAAAGTATAGCAATAGTGAAACACTCTAGAGTCTGCTCCAGGATTGTTCTAGGGCTGTACGTAGTTAAAGAAGAAGTGTCGCCTACCCTCCATTCATTACTGGGGGAGAATGAGAACCGTTGAGTATTATTTTTCCCTCAGACATTTGTCACTGTAACTCACTTGAGCCTTTTATTTGGAGAGAATAGATCTTTCATACGCACTTTGTATTTTTTCTATGGCTATCTATTCAGGTTTATTTTCAGCTGTGATTGAAATCTTTCTATTGATCTTCAAGGAATGTTATGTGCTTTATTTTTTTAGGTTTGTTTAGCATAAAACTATGTGTACTGATACTTTGACTTTCAAATTTATATCCCATAATTGTGAATTTGTATACCAGATTTTCCCATTTATTTTAAATGTTTTGAAACAGTGGTGACTAAGGAATTACCTTTATTTTTCCCTAGGTCTACACTCTAAATAGAAGCCATCTATAGCAAATTCCATAAAACTTTCAAATTGGCCTGGCTGAATGAATTTCTGGGTAAGAAATGAGTATTCAAAATCACTTTCTGTTCAGGGCGGCCTTGCACTTGTCTGGCAGATGCTATGATCCTCCTTCACATAGGGCTGGGCTATGGGGAGGCCACCAGTTTTCGTCCTGTTGCTCTCTTTCACAATTGCTTACTTATAGGTTGTTCTGATAATCCAGCCTGTCTATAATTATTATTCATTCTATATTTGTTTGTCGATTTTCTTCTTTTACTTTTGAGATAGTATCTTACTGTGTATCCCAACCTGGCATTGTCTTGGAATTCTCCTACAGTATGCTGGAATAGGCAAATACAATCATATCTGTCTTGGCTCATTCTTCTTTGTCTTCTAAAGCATCTTAAAATTTCTGAATCTTTGTCATACTACCCTCTCTTTAGCGCCCATAAGTTTGCATTATTAGATTGTTTCTTTAGAGTTTGGAGAGTGCTTTTGGGAGATTGTCCCTTTCCTGTTGTGATAGACTGCTCTGACAGAAGCAACTTAAGGAAAAAATGTTTATTTTGGCTTTTTTCAGAGATAAATTGTCCATGACCATAAGGAAGACATGGTAGCAGGCAGGGATGCCATGGTATTATGAGAGAGAGGCTAGCTGATCGCACTGCATCCAGACTCAGGAAGAAAAGAGTCACAGTCCTCTTTCTCCATGTCCATCATGTCCTGGTTGTCTCTTTCCATCTTAAGTAGTATAGGAGTGCTGATTCCCCACAGGAACCCCTAAAGTATGATGTCCTTGGTAATTCTAGACTCTGTCAAGCTGACAACCAACATTAACCCCACAATGATGTATATGATTGTCAACTTGACACTGAATCATAATTCCTTTTTAAATATTTTTGAAAATAAAATGATTCTAATACAATATATTCTGTTCATGATTTTTCCTTATTCCATTTCCTCTCAGATCCTTTCTATCTACTACTATTTCAAGTCCATACCTTTTTTCTCTCTCTTTTAAGATAACAGACAGGTAAATAAAAGCAACTAAGAAGTATAAAGTAATGCTTGGCAGTGGTGGCGCACGCCTTTAATCCCAGCACTTGGGAGGCAGAGGCAGGCAGATTTCTGAGCTCGAGGCCAGCCTGGTCTACAAAGTGAGTTCCAGGACAGCCAGGGCTATACTGAGAAACCCTGTCTCAACCCCCTGACCCCTCCCCCCCCAAAAAAAGTATAAAGTAAAACAAAGAAGCAAATAGGAGAAAGCACAAAAAAACATATGTATTTATGTATGTATAAATATAGACACAAACATACACAAACACATATAAACAAGACCTATAAATGTTTAAAATCTGAAAGCATAATATGTAAACAAAACACAAGGTTTTAAAAAGTGCCCAAATAAGACAATATGAGACTGAAAAATCTGTAAAAATACCTTTTAGTTCATTTTGTGTTGGCCATCTACTGCCGGGCATGGGGCCTGCTCTTAGCTTTTATGGTTTACATATCCAGTGATATACTACTTAGGAGAAAACAGTCTTTACTCAGTGAGTGGTTGATAATTGGAGATAGCTTCTTAGTTAGGGATGGGAGTTTGTGTACATTTCTCCATCTCAGTGTTGTAACTCTGGTTTGGATCTGTGCAAGACATTCATAGAGTATGGTGCCACACTCTATGAATTCACACATGTATCAGTCCTCTTGTGTAAATCCACAAAATTATGAGAAATATTTTCCATGTCAATTGTCAATTTTATCAGTAGATTTTCTACAATCATCTTTTATATTTCCATAAATGTTTTCTGTATTTGTCTTCATATTTATCAGTAATTTCTTCATAAATGTCACCAATGTTTTCATAATTTTTTCTACATTTCTCATCAATTTTATCAAAAAGTTTTTCCATGTCAATCTTCAATTTTATCAGAAATTTTTCTACAATCATCTTTGTCTTTTTAAGAAATTGTTTCCATTCCAGAATATCATACATAGGAAACATGTGGTGAGCACTGTTCTGGAAGGTTTTGTTGGCACTAAGCAGTTACTGAAGAAAATTTCATTGCATGTAAAATAAACATAGGAAAGTTTGCACGAAATAAAAATTACTGGTTACCTGAAAAAAAAAAAAAAAAAAGAAAGAAATTGTTTCCTTGCCAGTCGTCAATTTTATTATAAAATTTTCTACAATCATCTTAAATTTTTGATAAATATTTTCTATATTTGTCATCATTTTTATCAGTAGTTTTTCCATAAATATCTTCAATATTTTATAAATTTTTTATACTTCTTTTCATGTTTATCAGTAATTTTCCATAAATGTCTTTAATTTTATCAAAAATTTTCTACAATCATCTTCAAAGTTTTTCAGAAATATTTTCCAAACCAATCTTCAATTTAATCAGAGACTTTATGAATGTAAATCCAAAAAATTATCAGAAGCTTTTTCCATGACAATCTTAAATTTTATCAGAAATTTTTCTACATTTTCAATTTTTTCATTAATTTTTGTATATTTTTCTTCATTTTTATCAGTAATTGTTTTACAAATTATGTCTTCACTTTTATCAGAAACTTTTCCATGTCTATCTTCAATTTGATCAGAAAATTTTCTATACACATTTTCCATTTTTCCATTAATATTTTCCACATTTGTCTTTATTTTTTTCAAAAATATCTTCATGTTTTTCATGAATTTTTTTATACTTGTTTGCATGTTTATCTCTAATTTTTCCATAAATGTCTTCAATTTTATCGGAAACTTTTTCCATGTAAGTCTTCAGTTTTATCAGAAATTTTTCTACATACATTTTTAATTTTTCATAATTTTTTTCTAGCTTTGTCTTCATTTTTGTCAGCAATTTTTCCATATATGTCTTCATATTTATCACAAATTTTTCCATAAATGTCTTCAACTTATCAGATTTTTTCCATATAAATCTTCAATTTTATCAGAAAAATTTTCCATATGTATCTTCAATATCAGAAATTTTTCCATCTATATCTTCAATTTTATCAGAAATTTTTTTCTCGTAAATCTTCAATATTATCAGAAATTTTTTCCATGTGACTATTCAATTATATCAGAAAAATTTCTACATACCTTTTTAATTTTTTCATAAGTTTTTTCTATTTTTCTCTTCATTTATATTAGTAATTTTTCCATATATATCTTCTATTTTTTCACAATTTTTTTCCTATATTTGTCTTCACATTTATCAGAAATTTTTCCAATGATTTCTTCAATTTTATCAGAAATTTTTCCTGTGTAAATCTTCAATTTCATAACAAATTTTCTACATTTATTTTTACTTTTTTCAAATATGTGTTTTACATTTGTCTTCATTTTTATTGGTAATTTTTCTGTAGATGTCTTCAATTTTATCAGAATATTTTTCCACATGAATCTTCAATTTTATCATACTTTTTTCGATTGCATTTTAAATTTTTAACACATTTTTTATATTTGTCTTTATTTTTATCAGCAATTTTTCCAAAAATGACTTCAATTTTACCAGAAAAATTTTCCATGTGAGTCTACAATTTTATCAGAAAATATTCTACATACATTTTCAATCTTTTCATATTTTTTTCTCTCTTTGTCCTCATTTTCATCAGTATTTTACATGTATGTCTTCTACTTTTATTGCAATTTGTTACTATAATTGTCTTCATTTTTATCGGTAATTTTCCTTCCTTTTTATTGGAAATTCTTTTCACAAAATCCTCAATTTTATTAGAAATTTTCTAGATACTTCAAATTTTTCATAAATTGTATCTCTATTTGTCTTCATTTTTATCACTAATTTTTCCATGTATGTCTTCCATTTTATCACAATTCTTTCCTATATTTGTCTTCCTTTTTTTCAGTAATTTTTCCAGCTTCAACTTTATCAGAAGTTTTTCCTACATGAATTTTAATTTTATCATAAGTTTTTCTACATACATTTTAAATTTTTTAACAATATTTTTATCTCTGTCTTCATTTTTATTAGTAGTGTTTCCATAAATGGCTTCAATCTTATCAGAAATTTTTCCATATAAGTCTTCAAATTTATGAGAAACTTTTTCCAAGTATATATTCAATTTTTCAGAAAATTTTCTACATATATTTTCAATGGTTTCATAAAGTTTTTCAGTATTTTTCTTCATTTTTATCAGTAATTTTTACATTTATGTCTTCAATTTTATCACATTTTTTTCTACATTTGTCTTCATCTTTATCAGTAATTTGTCCAAAAATGTCTATAATTTTATCAGAAATTTTCATACATACATTTTCAAATTTTTCATATTTTTTTCTATCTTTGTATTATCAGTAATTTTTCCATATATGTCCCAAATTTTATCAAATTTTTTTCTGTAATTCTCTCCATATTCACTAGAAATTTTTCCATAAATATCTTTACTTTTGTAAGAAATATTTTGTACATAAATCTTCAATTTTATCACAAATTTTTCTAAATTAATTTTCAATTTTTAATAAAGTTTTTCTATATTTATATTCCTTCTTTTAGTACTTTTTACATATTTGTCTTCAATTCTATCATGATTTATTCTACATTTGTCTTCATTTTTACCAGTAACTTTTTTATAAATTTCTTCAGCTTTATCAGAAATTGTTTCCACCTAAATTTTCAATTTTTTCAAAAATTTTTCTACATGCATTCTCATTTTTTCACATATTTTTTATATATTTGTCTTCATATTTACCAGTAATTTTTCCATAGATGGCTTAAATTTTATCAAAAAAATTTCCATGTTAATCTATAATTTTACCAGAAATATTACTACATACATTCTCAGTTTTTTCATAACTTTTTGTCATATTTGTCTTCATTCTTATCAGTAATTTTTCCATAACTGTGTTCAATTTTATCAGAATTTTTTTCCACATAAGTTTCCAATTTCATCAGAAACTTTTTTACATATGTCTGTAGATTTTAAATAAATTTTTTCTATATTTGTCTTCCTTTTTATATGCAATCTTTCCTGAAATGTCTTCAAATATATCAGAAAAATTTTCCATGTATATCTTAAATTTTATCAGATATTTTTCTACATACATTTCCAATTTTTTCATGAATATTTTGTATTTTTGTCTTGTTTATATAGGTAATTTTTCCATAAATGTGTGCAAGTTTTCAGAAATACTTTCTTTGTCTTCAATTTTATCAGGAATTTTTTCACGTATGTTTTCAATTTTGTCATAATTTTTTCAATGTTAATCTTAAATTTTATGAGAAATTTTTCTACAAATAAGTTCAATTATTTCAAAAACTTTTTCAATGTAAATCTTCAATTTTATTACAATTTTTTCTACACACATTTTGAATTTTTCACAAAATTTTTCTATATTTCTCTTCATTTTTATATGTAGTTTTTTCCATAAATGTCTTCAAGTATATCAGAAAAGTTGTCTTTGTAAATGTTCCATATTATCAGAAAATTAGCTACTTTCATTATCAACATTTCATGAATTTTTTCTATATTTGTCTTCATTTTTATCATTAATTTTTACATAAAGTCTTCAATTTAACACATTTTTTCTATATTTATCTTTATTTTTATCTGTAATTTTCCATAAATTTCTTCAATTTTATCAGAAAACTTTCTATATACATTTTCTATTTTGTCACATTTTTTCCTGTACTTGTCTTCATTTGTCAGTAATCTTTCTTATATGTTTCAAATTTAACAGAAATATGTTCTGTGTTTTTTCAATATTATTGGAAAGTTCTCCTTATATTACTTCAAATTTATCAGAAAATTTCTACATACATTTTCAATTTTATCAGAAATTTTGTCTATGTAAATTTTCGATTTTATCAGAAAATTTTCTACATATACTATCAATCTTTCATAAATTTTTTTCTCTTTCTCTTAATTTTTATCAGTAATTTTTCCATATATAACTTCAATTTTATCACAATTTTGTCCTATATTAGTCTTCATTTTATTGGTAATTTTTTCATAAATGTCTTCAATTTTATCAGAAAATTTTTCCGTATAAATCTTTAATTTTATCTGAAATTTTCTACATACATTATCTATTTTGTCACAAATATTTTCTATATTTGTCTTCAATTGTATGAGGACTTTGTCTTCAATTATAACAGTAATTTTTCAATATGTGTTCAATTTTAACAGAAATTTTTCCGTGTAAATGTTCAATTTTATCAGATAGTTTTCTACATTCATTTTCAATTTTATCATGAATTTTTTCTTTGTCCTCATTTTTATCTGTAAATTTTGCATATACACCTTTAATTTTATCACAATTGTATATCATTACTTTCACGTATTTAAACAGGTATTTTTCAAATTACATTGTATAATGCATTATAGCTGAAAGAAAAGTACTTTAACATAGGTGCTACACAACACATAGTATAATGTGCATGCCCCTGTTTTCTTCTCTGTTCTAATAACTAGAAACATGTTAGTTTTACTTATTGCATATACATTTAGATTAAATACCTAGGCAGTAAAAGAATGGTTTTAGGAACACGAAAAGGATGTTTCTTTTTCCTCATTATTAAAATTTATTTATTTATTTTTAATTTTTAATTTTTGATACTTTATTTACATTTCAAATGCTTTCCCCTTTCCAGGCCTCCCCTTTGGAAACCCCCTATCCTATCCCCACTCTCCCTGCCTCTATGAGGGTATTCCCCCATCCACCCACCCACTCCCATCTTCCTTCCCTGGCATTCCCCTGTGGGAACAAACCTGACTCGGTGGAAAGAAGCCCCACACATCCATCCTGGGTGCTGCGTCTCTGGGTGGGACAGGAGACACATGGGAAGTGGCCTCACGTCTCCCCACACAATCCTACAGGTAGGTGGGGGCTGTGGGAAGCCTTTGTGGGCCCTGACCGTGGGTGGGAGAGGAGGCCATTCTCGGGGAACTTGTGGCAGCCATCGCTGTGGGTTCTCTAGCCTAGGGCACTGCAGTCGCCACAGGGTGCCACAGATGGACTAGCTGGGGCGCAGCTGGGATTTCTGCCGGGAGGGGTTTTGTTGGCCTGGGGTGCAGGGCTACCTGCTTAGGCTTCGGTGAATGGGTACCATCTGGGAGCACTGGGAAGTCCTCAGCAAGAGATTAGATGTAGCTCCTTAATGGAGGGCAAGATCCCTCACTTCCCACGGATCCAGATAAAGAGACAGTCCATAATTCTAAGATGTTTATTTTCATTGCAGAGCACGGCGTGAATAGAATTGTACCCCTGCCCTTCTGGGAGAGGCAAGGCAAATATAGTAACTGGGAAGGGGCGTGGCTAAGTCTCCAGGTGTCTCATTAAACTGGGGATGGCTTGGGGCTGCATGTCTGCATCTCTACCAGAGAAGGGGTTGGACGCGTGACCCTTATTTATGAGACCAAATGTCACAGACCTATACGGAGATGTAGCCACATGTTAGAAGCTGTATTCAAGGAGCTTAGGCAAACAGTTGTCATCCCTTGTAGGCTGAGGACAGCCGATTGGGCCTGCAATGTTCAAACCTTAGCTCGACCAGAAATACAGACTTCCAATCATGGCCCAACACTCCCCTATACTGGGGCATTTAACGCTTTCAGACCCAAGGGCCTCTCCTCCCACTGATGGCCAACAAGTCCCTCCTCTACCACATATGTGGCCAGCACCATGGGTCTCTCCATATGCATTCTTTGGTTGCTGGTCCAGTCTCTGGGAGCACTGGGGGGCCTGACCAGTTGACACTGTTGCTCCCTCCCCATGGGGCTGCAAACTCCCTCAGCTCCTTCAGTCCCTTCTCCAATTCCTCCATCTGGGACCCCACGCTCAGTCCAACAGTTGCTGTGAATTAAATCATAGGTGCTCTGAACTTTTGGGCTAATATCCGCTTATCAGTGAGTACATACCGTGTTCATTCTTTTGTGACTGAGTTACCTCACTCAGGATGATATTTTCAAGTTTCATCCATTTGCCTGCAAATTTCATTAAGTCATTGTTTTTAATAGCTGAGTAGTACTCCATTATGTAAATGTGCCACATTTTCTGTATCCACTTTTCTATTGAAGGACATCAGGGTTGTTTCCAGCTTCTGGCTATTATAAATATGACTGCTATGAACATAGTGGAGCATGTGTCTGTATTACATGTTGGAGCATCTTCTGAGTATATGCCCAGGAGTAATATAGTTGGATCCTCAGGTAGCATTATGTCCAATTTTCTGAGGGTCGGCCAAACTCATTTCCAGAGTGGTTGTACCAGCTTGCAATCCCACCAAAAATGGAGGAGTGTTCCTCTTTCTCCACATCCTCGCCAGCATCTGCTGTCACTTGAGTTTTTGATCTTGGTCATTCTGACTGGTGTGAGGTGGAATCTCAGACTTGTTTTGATTTGCATTTCCCTGATGACTAAGGATGTTGAACATTTCTTTAGGTGCTTCTCAGTCCTACAAGTTTCCTCAATTGAGAACTCTCTGTTTAGCTCTGTTGTCCATTTTTTGGTAGGGTTATTTGGTTCTCTGGAGTCTAACTTCTCGAGTTCTTTGTATATATTGGATATTAGCCCTCTATTGGACATAGTACTGGTAAAGATCTTTTCCCAATCTGTTGGTTGCCTTTTTGTCCTCTTAACAGTGTCCTTTGCCTTACAGAAGCTTTGCAATTTCATGAGGTCCCATTTGTGATTCTTGATCTTAGAGCATAAGCCATTAGTGTTCTGTTCAGGAACTTTTCCCCTGTGCCCATGTGTTTGAGACTTTTACTCACTTTCTCTTCAGTTAGATTCAGTGTATCTGGTTTTATGTGGAGGTCCTTGATCCACTTGGACTTGAGATTTGTACAGGAAGATAGGAGTGGATCAATTTGCATTCATCTACATGTAGACCGCCAGTTGAGTCAGCACCATTTTTTTGAAAAGGCTGTCTTGTTTTCATTGGATGGTTTTAGCTCCTTTGTCAAAGATCGATTGACTGTAGGTGTGTGGGTTCATTTCTGGGACTTCAATTCTATTCCACTGATATACCTGCCTGTCACTGTACCAATACCATGCAGTTTTTCATCACTACTGCTCTGTAGTACAGCTTGAGGTCAGGGATGCTGATTCCCCCAGAAGTTATTTTATTGTTGAGAATAGTTTTTGCTATCCTGAGGTTTTTGTTATTCCAAATGAATTTGAGAATTGCTCTTTCTAAGTCTATGAAGAATTGAGTTGGAATTTTGATGGGGATTGCATTGAATCTGTAGATTGCTTTCGGCAAGATGGCCATTTTTACTATATTAATCCTGCCAATCCATGAGCATAGGAGGTCTTTCTATCTTCTGAGGTCTTCTTTGATTTCTTTCTTCAGAGGCTTGAAGTTCTTGTCATACAGATCTTTCACTTGTTTGGTTAGAGTCACACCAACATATTGTTTGTGACCATTGTGAAGGGTGTCATTTTCCTAATTCCTTTCTCAGCCTGTTTATCCTTTGAATATAGGAAGGCTACTGATTTGTCTGAGTTAATTTTATATCTGGCCACTTTGCTGAAGTTGTTTATCAGCTGTAGGAGTTCTCTGGTGGAGTTTTTCTTACAAGAAATGTCACCTACAAAACCCATTCAGGATGTTCCACTGTTTAATTGCTTTGTTTTAGTTCAGGAACATTGTACGTCATTACATTTCTGTATTTTCTCAGATGTTTTTAACAAAGCATTGCACAATGCATTACAGCTGAAAGAAATGTACTTAATCCTTTTCCTAAGTGAAAAAAAAAGGAAGAGAAAGAAATGTTCGTTAACACAGATGCTATGCAAAGCACCATACAATGTGCATGCCCCAGTTTTCCTCTCCATTCTAAGTGTTAGTTTTAATTATCGCATATACATTTGCTTTTAATAACTTAGATCATTTTAGTGCCTCTTATTGTCTCAAGTGAAACATACCGCTGTACGGCTGCGTAGGGAGAAACGCAGCCATGGGCAAGGGTCCCCTGGCTCTGGTTCCTGTGGCTGGGCCCACGCTCCCAGGGTGCAAGAAGGGAGCGCAGGTGGAGATGGGAGTGCTTGTCGCCTCGGGTGCTCTCCAGCTCTGGGCCCCGATGCTGAGGCCGCCCAACCCAGGCGCCCAGGTGCTGCCAGAGCCAGCCAAGCGGGCCTCGTCTGCCTCAACACTCAGGTGCCCTCCGGTCTGGCCACCCGGTTGTTTGGCCTCAGCACAGGGAAGGAGCACGGATGGAGACTAGCCACCTCGGGCGCTCTCCAGCTCCGCTGTGCTCGGAGCACTCGGCACCAAGTCTTAGCCATAGAGCAGCGTCCCCCGTGGTACCCACAGCCACTGCCCCTGTCGCTGTCTGTGCACCCCACCGTTTGGCCTGGAGAACAGATCTCTTCCTGGGCCAAAAATGTTTAAAACTCCCAGACAAAGTTCTCCAATACCAAAATTTTTACACCTTTATTCCTTCTGGGTGACAGGCAGTGGGTGCACATGGGAGCGGACAGGGCAGGCAGGTAGAGAGAGAGCTACTTGGGTCAGGATGCCCTAAAATACTGTCTGGGAGGGGTCAGAGATTTGGTAATCAATACTTTCCATTGACCTGGTTTGGGGACCTTTTGGTGCCTCATTTGCTTGTCCAGGACTCAGGGTTGCTTTCTATGTGACAAATCTCACATGCCAGCCCTCTCTCTATACAGGGGTTGTAAAGGCTGTGACCGGTTTTATAGGAGTCTTATGGGAGCATTGGCTAAAAATATGGTCTAGTTCCTTGTGAAAAATATCACGGGGTCTCCCAGAATTTTTAGCCTGAGATCAACTGGGTGTCAGATTGCCTGTCACAGACCACTTCCCCACAACAGACTGCTTTAGAACTTATGCCTATGCTTACTCTATATCC
The DNA here is from genome assembly GCA_028551405.1 of Uromys caudimaculatus. NCBI lineage: Eukaryota > Metazoa > Chordata > Mammalia > Rodentia > Muridae > Uromys > Uromys caudimaculatus. Next base: position 73,488 of record CM052709.1, read on the forward strand.
CTATAGTAATGGGCTTCCAGGAGATAACAGAACTGGAGGCATGGCTGTACTCTCTGAGTTTACTCCTCAATATTGTCATCACCTTAGCAATTTTCCAAAGATTAGACAGTTAATTTGTAGCTCAGGGTTACACATCCATGGATTTAGCTCAAAATAACCTAGGCATGATATGTACACCTATAATTCCAGACTTCAAGAGATAGAGGTAGGAGTATTTTCAATTCAAGACTACCTGGTCTACATGTAAGAGTCTGTCTTGATACATCACTGTCCTCATTAAAAAAAAAAAGAAATGGAAAGGAAAAGGAGATGTAGAAGGATATAGATGAGGAAAAATGGAAGGAGAGAGGAGAAGAAGGAAGAAGAGATTATTTAAAAATGATATTTCTGTACTAAACATGCAGATATCTATCTACTTCTCATGATTTCCTAATAATCCAATGTGTTTTCTTAGAATCAATATTGTATTGAATATTGTAAAACATCTAAACTGATTTACAATGTAAGGAGGATATGTCTTGTTTCTATGCTAGTACTATACAATTTTACATAGGAGACCTGACCATCCTAGATGTGTTATTGATGGGGGGGGGGGGGCTGGAACCAAAGTCACTGCATGCTGACTGCTAACTACACCTTATGGAAATTGTCAAGGTGATAATCAGACTCTAGGGGAAGATACATTAATACAGATGAGTCTGGCCCATGTATGGTTAGACAGGGTCAGTGTGGAAGATGTAGCACAGTCAAACAGTGATCACCAAGAGCCCTCCTGTCTTGTCTCTCAACTAGTCTATTCTGTGACAAAAGTTGTCCAGAGGGAAAAAAGGCAAAACTCAGAAATAATAACCTTCATTGCTCTATGCTTTTTAATTTCTTTCTGAATATATCTGTTGGGAGGCCACCTACAGGAAGGAAGTACATTAAACAGCATCCAACATAAACCTGACCAATCTCTCCCCTCCTGTGCACAGCAAGTATCCATTACTCACAGGCCCAATAGTACTTTTCAAGGGAGGACACAGGAAGAAACCCACTTCCCTTGCTTGTCATAGGTCAGCCTATTTGTGGTCTTATGAAGCAAGATTTCTTCTATTCAAAGTAATAAAACATCTATTGCTGTGTACTAAGAGTCAGAGTTTTTGCTCAGTGCCTTTGTTACCTGCCTAGTAACATGAGTTTAGATATGATCATGAATAGAATCCCCATGATGGCACAAGTGGCTTTATAAGGACAAGTAGAGAAACCTCATTATCATATTTGCTCTGTCTTACTAGGTGATTCCCTCATCATATGATGTAGCAAGAAGGCCCTTATCAGATACTGTTGCTGTGTTCTTGAAACTCCTAGTCTCCATAGTCATGAGCCAAACAAATCTATTTTCTTTTAAAAATTACCCAGGCGGTGGCATGTGGTTATAACTACAGAAAATGAACTAAGATGGTATCTTTTGTTTTGTTTTCCAGTCAACTTGAGTATAGAAATTTTGAGGGATAATTATAGATTTGAGGAATTTACTTAGGGCCAGTAATATGTCTCAGTGGGTTGATGATCTGAGTTTTAGCCCCAGAACAGATTTAGTGGAAGGAGAGAACCTACTTCTGAATGTTGTCCTCTTGACTCTTCATGTGAACTGTGGTACTCACATGTGTACAAGCAGGTACATCCACCCACACAAGTAAATAAATATTTTAAAGTTATTATATTTTGCAATGTTTAACTTAATGATGTTGATAAATATATCTACTGATTTAGCTACATTGTATCATAAAGCACATCCAATACTGTCTTCATTCAATGATATTAAATTTTCTACTTTTGTTTCCAGTTTTATATTAACTTTTCATGTGACTATTGGCTATAAATATTTTTATAATTCCTACTGTCGGTGTTGAGCCTCTTACAAACATTCTAAAGTTCATGACTTTTGGTTCTGGCCTATTGAAGGCTGTGGCCATGCCAACTAGAAAACAAGTTCAAACCACAAGCTTCTATTGACTGGAAAATGAGTCCAAATCATAAGATTCTACCTCATGATTTACCAAAAAAAGATTATTTTTTCCAGTGATCCTATCATAAGCTTCAAAATTTAAACAATTACCCCTTTCTTAATTGATGTTTAAAGTCTGTGTACAGTAACTTTCAACAGTTCCAATGTGAGGTCCTTATACTGATTATTAACTCTTTCTCAAGTGGATTTCCTCCTTTTGTTTTTAAATGATCTCTCAAGTGACCTTTGTTAACTCCCTAAACTGACATTGTTGAAGGTGTTTCCAGAGTTAAATGTCCAAAATAATTTAGTTGTGATCACATTCTACGTTGTGAATCTTTGTAGTGACTTGACATTAGATGCTTCTTCATAATGAGTAAACTTTAGGAGAGGAAAAACAATACTGTCTTCTCACAGGGGACATAGGATATAGTCATTGTTGATCATCACAAGGACAAACTATTAAACTTCTTGACTTGGGTGCTGAGAACAGAACACAGGTCCTCTGAAAGATCAGCAACTGTTCTTAACTTTTTAGTCATTTCTCCAGGCCCCAACTGTGGATATATTTAAAAATAATAATAAAAACTGAACAAATCTCTGCTGAACAAGGTAAAATAAAAATATTACTAAAAGTAAAGTAGAGAATAAAAAGGAACAGAAGGTAAAAGGGCAAGCAAAAGATTGCCTACCAATGAATACATTCAGGTTAGCTGTTACTCTTCCCTTAGTTGTCCCATTACTTTCTGCTTTCCATATTTTGTAATAGATATACTTACTTGGAGCCTTTTGTTTGTTTTGTTATTTCTCTGATAAAAGCAGCTCAGTTTGGACTTTTAGCTTTGTTTATATATGACTCAGGATTTGTTTGCAGTCTGAAATATTATGACATAGTTTCTTCAAACATTGTTTTCACTCATTCCTTGCTATTCTCTTTTTATGTTGAATCCTCTCTTTATTTCATTTGTTTTGTTATCCATTTCATATTTCTATGGATCTATGCTCCATTTTAATTGTACTTGTGTTTGCATACATGTGAGTCTCTCTCTCTCTCTCTCTCTCTCTCTCTCTCTCTCTCTCTTTGTGTGTGTGTGTGTGTGTGTGTGTGTGTGTGTGTGTGTGTGTGTGTGTTGTAAACCTCAGAAGTGCATGTTGAGACAAGAAGACAAATCGAGGAAGTTAGTTCTCTCTTTCTACCATATGTGTCTCAGGAATTGAACTTGGGTCATTACACTTCATGGCAAATGGCTTTAGGTGAGCCACCTTGCTGTCCCTGATTAAACACTTTATGGCACCAGGATTTTTTTTCCAAGACAGGATTTCTCTGTGTAGCTTTGACTTCCTGGAACTCGCTTTGTAGAGTGTGGTGGTTTCAAACTCAGAGATCCACCTGCCTCTGATTCTGGAGTGCTGGGATTAAAGACATGTGCCACATCACCTGTCTACAATAGGATTCTTAATTATTTTGCTTACTTTCCAGCCAAAACATGACTCAGTTGCAAATACTCACCTGATAATGACATACACTTTATCACTAGAATATATTTTTATGCAGACAGGTATTGTAAATGCTGACATACATCCATGAGCCTATGACTTTAATGGGACTACCCATTTCTTAGGGAACACTCACTGAAGTCCATTAGAATCTTTTCTTGGAATATGTTAATCATTTCTAAACTAATGCTCCTTAGTTGTAGCATTAAAAACAATTTGAAAGGTAAGAGTCTCCTTTTCCCTTGCCTTGAAGTCTGATGAATACAGTCATCACTAGAACTTCAGTTCAAAAAATGTATCCACTACAACTTTCATGGAAGTAAAAACATCTTTTCTTCTTTTAAACATGGCAGCATGAGACATGCACAAGCAGCTTGACAAACCATGAATGAAATATTAGTTGTTATTGAACAGCTTCACAACTGTTTAAGTTTTGAAAGCAACTGTTGTTTTACCCCGTAATCTTAGGATGGATTCATTAAGAAACATTATCAAGAACTGGAGAAATGGCTCAGGGGTTAGGAGCACTGACTTCTCTTCCAGAGGTCCTGAGTTCAATTTCCAGAAACCATATGGTGGCTCACAACCATCTATAATGTGATCCAGTGCCCTCTTCTGGTGTGTCTGAAGACAACTACGGTGTACTCATATGCATAAAATAAATAAATAACTCTTTTAAAATGTTCTTAATAAAAAAGAAACATTATCAAACCTATTCTCAAAGCCCTTGTCTCATAATGGACTTACTGTAGTTCGTTCTGTTCAGAAACACTGCACCCCTGAAATTTAAAAGAAAAAAAAAACCTGCACTAAAACTTGGCCATTGGTAAGCCACTGAGCTGATGTACAGCACAGCAGGGTAGAATATGATAGGGGTGAATGGAATTTCCCCTCTGCCCTCTGAAGGTTTGCTGGAATAAAATGTCTAAGATAAATTAACTGGGAGAAAAGTGTGTAAATGTATTAGTGTCCTTAAGTACAGCTCAACATGATTCAGAAGCTTTAGGACCCCACTCTTTCTTGGGGAAGTGAAGTACAGGAAATGTCAGAAAACAGCATGCTGGGTTTTTTCCTTCTTGTTGTTGGACTGTTTTGTTTTGTTTTGTTTTGTTTTGTTTTTATTTTCAACCTTACACAATTGAGGCTCATCTTCAAAGAGGACTTCTTAATTGAGAAAAGGCCTCCATCAGACTGGCCTGTGGGCAAATATGTTGAGCATTTTCTTGATTAATTATTGATGTGAGAAATCCCAACAACTTGTAGGCAATATGACCCCTGGGTAGGTAGTCCTTGGTCGTATGAAAAATCACAAGCTGAGCCAACCATGGGGAATGTACTGGCTGGTTTTGTGTCAACTTGACACAAGTTGGAGTTATCACAGAGAAAGGAGTTTCAGTTGAGAAAATGCCTCCATGAGATTCAGCTGTAAGGCATTTTCTCAATTAGTGATGGGGGGGGGACTTGAGGGTGTTACCATCTGTGGGCTGGTAGTCTTGGGTTCTATAAGAAAGCCAGCTGAGCAAGCCAGGAGAAGCAAGCAAGCCAGCCAGTAAGAAACATCCCTTCATGCCTTCTGCATCAGCTCCTGATCCCTGACCTGCTTGAGTTCCAGTGTTACCTCTGATGATGAACAGCAATTGGAAGTGTAAGTTGAAGAAACCCTTTCCTTCTCAACTTGCTTCTTGGTCATGATGTTTGTGCAGGAAGAGAAACCCTGACTAAGAGAGGGAGCAAGCAAGTAAACAGCATTCCTCTGTGGTCTCTGTTATAATTCCTGCTTCTAGGTTCCTAGTTGCAAGGGTTACTGCCCTGATTTCCATTCATGATAGACTATAAGTTGTGACACAGGATAAATAAAACCCTCAAGTTGGTTTTGATTGTGCTGTTTATCACAGCATAGACAAATTAGAACAAACGGCAAAAATCATTTAGGGAAAGTCACAGGCTTGAAGAATATACAATAATTTGGGACAACATGTATTTTCTCTGCCAACTTGGTGGGCAATATCATGTCCAATCTTTGATAACATCCCACCTGAGGGTCATTACTCCATCTAATGCAAACCTGACAGAAGGCTGAGGACAGTTAGAGGGACATCTGTTGCACTGTTGCTCTTAATTGCTAAATCACAACCTGTATTTTTTTTATCATTTGTTTGTTTGTTTGTTTGTTTATACTCCAGATTTTATTCCCCTCCCAGTCCACCCTCACATCCCATACCTCCTTTCCAGCTTTATTGCCTGAAGAGGAAGTTTCCCTTGAGGAAAGGGCTGCAAAGGATCTTGACACTGACTGGCTGCGTTGTTTGTCATCTTTTCCCTCTAACCCCCCTCCATATGGTCGTCCACCCTTTTGTGCTCCAATTCTTGATTCACCTGACATTCTTAATACTCTAGATTCAACCATAGATTCAGCCAAGTCATTCTCTCACAGGAAATTGCTTCCCTAAGAGGTCTTCTTCAGCAGCATAGGGAGCATCTGACACTTATTAAAGAATTGAGCGCTTTAGACTTAGAAATACAGGAACTTCCCCTTTCTCCTCTTGTGGCTCCCAATCAGGGAGTCTCCGTGCAGCACAAGGGCACCCCCATGTGGTGAAAGGAGGATACTGCCCTCGCACCAAAAGCAAAATCAAAAGAAAAGCTGGCCTTCCTGGTGACTCATAGCAAGGCAAAGGAGAGCACTTTGTGTACCCAGGACGGTCCACCTGAAGGTCAAGAGCACCCAAGTGGGTGATCCACCCATAATAGAGCCACATAGCATAGGAGATACCGTTACAGACACTGAGGGGGAAGAGGGAGATGAAGAGGAGGAACCTGGGGCCACCCTGGGGGGTGGGAGCTGGTGAGAGAGATGAGGAAAGAATGGAGGAGAGTGCTGAGGAGAGAGCAGAGGATGTGGAGGATGAAGAAGTCGCCCTTGACCAGCAGTACCTCCGATTGAATTTCAAACACATTAAAGAGTTAAAGACTGCCGTTTCCCTTTATGGACCGGTAGAACCCTTCACGGTGTCTATTGTGGAAACTTTAGGAGACTGGTGACTTACACCCAATGATTGGTACCTCTTAGCACGAGCTGCCTTGTCTGGGGGCAATTATGTCCTGGGGAAAACAGAATTTGTAAAAAACTGCAGAGAGATAGCTGCTCGCAATATCGAAAGTAAAAATTCCAAAACATGGACTAGGGATAAGCTTCTTGGGCGAAGCCCCTATGACACCAATGAGCGACAAGCTCGCTTCCCTCCCTTCTTGCTGTCACAGATACAAAATGCCAGCGTAAAAGCTTGGAAGAGTCTTCCCCCTAAGGGCCCTGCTACTAACTCCCTTGCCAAAATTCGACAAAGGCCAGATGAACCTTACAGTGATTTTATCAGCCACCTTATAGACTCGGCAGAGAGAATCATGGGGAAAGTTAAAATGAAAGCGAATTTATTAAACATCTCACTTTTGAAAATGCAAACCCCACTTGCCAGGCTGCTATTAGGCCACATTGTGCCGGCAAGGATATCTCTGGCTACATCAGGTTTTGTGCTGGCATAGGTTCCGCCCATGCAATAGGTATTGCGATTGGGATGGCCCTTAAAGGCACACACCTGAATAATCAACCCAAGATTTGCTACAATTGCAACCAACTTGGACATTTTTCTAGGGACTGTACAGTCCCTAGAAGTGGGAGACAGCTTCAGTCTTGCCTGCCTCCTCTCTACCCTAGGTGTGGAAGAGGCAAACATTGGGCCTCAGAATGTCACTCCAGGACAGATGTTCAGGGTAATCCCTTATCTCCGGTGCAGGGAAACTTCCAGAGGGGCCAGCCCCTGGCCCCACAACACAGACAAACCCCTGGGACTGTAAGGTTTGTCCCTCTAGCAGTGAGCGTTCAAACGTCGCCTCCCTCTGCTGTGCCATAGCAGGTAGTGCATGACTGGACCTCTGTTCCTCCACCAGTTCAATACTAACACCTGAGATGGGTACCCAAGTCTCGAGTACTGGAGGTTTTGACCCTCTGCCTCCCAGCACCTTTGGTCTTCTTCTTGGTCAAGCAGCTCTACTCTTCAAGGTATAAATGTGTTCCCCAGCATGATAATGATTATACAGGAGAAATTAAAATTTTGGCTTCCTCCGTTAAACATAGAATTGGGACAGAGAATTGCACAATTGCTCCTGATCCCATTCAGTTGCTCTGGTAAAAATTTTCTTCAACAATATAGAGGTATAAATAATTTTGGCTCCTCAGATGCCTACTGGGTTCAACAGATTACTCAGGATAGGCCCTTACTCAAATTAAAATTAGATGGTAAAGCCTTTGAGGTCTTATAGATGCTGGGGCAGATACCACAATTATCTCTGAGAAGCAGTGACCCTCTACATGGCCCCTTACGACTTCAATGACCCACCTCAAAGGTATTGGGCAGTCTACCAACCCTCAACAGAGTTCTAAGTTTCTCATCTGATCTGTTGAAGAAGGCAACCATGACACTGTTCAGCCTTATGTTGTACCCGGCTTGCCGGTTAATCTCTGGGGTAGAGATATCCTTACTCAGTTAAATCTTATCTTGTGCAGTCCAAGTGATATTGTGACCAGGCAAATGTTGAAACAAGGATTCTGCCCTGGGCAGGGATTGGGGAAAAATTTACAGGGAATAAAAGAATCTTTAATTGTAACAGAAAACTGATCGTTCAGACTTCAGCTCAGAAAATTTTTCCTAGGGGGCCATTGACTTCCCTGTACCCCATGCAGACAAAATCACTTGGAAATCTGATAATGTTGTATGGGTTGATCAATGGCCGATGACTTCTGAAAAATTGGCTGCAGTTACCTTGTTAGTACAGGAACAACTTGCCGCTGGTCATATTGAACCTACCACCTCTCCCTGGAATACACCCATTTTTGTCATGAAGAAAAAGTCTGGTAAATGGAGACTGTTACAAGATTTAAGAAAAATAAATGAACAGATGGTGGTCATGGGAGCCCTACAGCCTGGGTTACCCGCACCTGTTGCCATCCCTGCTGGATACCATAAGGCAGTAATAGACCTTAAAGACTGTTTCTTTACCATTCCCCTACATCCTGAGGATAGACAGCCTGCCAGCTGTTAATTTTAAAGGACTTATGCCTCATTTCCAGTGCATGGCTAATAGCCCAACTCTTTGCCAAAAATTTGTGGCACAGATAATTGACCCCCTTCGTGATGAGTGGCATTTTCTTTACATTATTCATTATATGGATGATATCTTGAAAGTGGGACAGGATAGGACCCAGCTACTTCATTGTTGTCAAGAATTATCACAAAGACTGACAGCCAAAGGGCTTCAGATTGCTCCAGAAAAAATTCAGTTACAAGATCCTTATTTTTATTTGGGCTTTGAGTTGCAAAATCATAAAATTCTTACCCAGAAACTGTGTCTTAAAATAGGTCATTTGAGAACACTCAATGGCTTTCAGAAATTGTTAGGTGATATTAATTGGATAAGGCCCTATCTAAAGCTTACTACAGGAGAGTTAAAACCTCTTTTTGACATTTTAAGGAAAGATCCTGACCCTTCTTCTCCCTGAGCTCTCACACCAGAGGCTCTACAAGCTCTCCAGGTGGTTAATAAAGCCATCCAGGCATAAGGTGTCTCTTTTATTTCTTATGATAAACCCTTTTCTTTTATTGTTTGTGCCACGTTTCACACACCCACAGGTATTTTTTGGCAGAAGGGCCCCCTCTTGTGGGTGCACCTGTCTGTCTCCCCTCGAGAAATCTTGCACTGTATACCTTTTTAGTAGCAGAATTGATCTTGCTAGGCTGCAAGCAAAGTTGTTAGTTTTTTGGCAGAGACCCAGATAAAATATTGTGTCCTACTCAAAAGATCAAGTGGAATGGTTAATGCAGACTACTGATATTTGGCCTGTTATTTGCTCCTCTTTTGTGGGAATTATAGATAACCATTATCCTGCTGATAAGCTTCTTCAATTTGCGAGAATCCATCCCTTTTTTGTTCCCTAAAATTACTTCTTCCCACCCTATAACTGATGCCTGTTTGGTTTTTACAGACAGTTCCTCTAATGGAATGGCAGCTTATGTTATAAATGGTCAGACAAGGTCTGTTAAGTCCCCCTATTTATCCACCCAGCTTGTAGAACTTTATGCTGTAATTCAGGTTTTTCAATTATTGATGGATTGTTCCTTTAATTTGTATACTGATAGTGCTTATATAGCTAATTCTATTCCTATTTTACAAATTGTTCCTTAAATTAAGCCTTCTACAAATGCTGCCCCTTTGTTTTCTCAACTTCAAAAATTAATTACATCCAGACAACATCCCTTTTATATTGGACATCTTAGGGCACATTCTGATCTGCCTGGTCCCTTGTCTGAGGGGAATGTTTGTGCTGATGCTGCCACTTGCCTTGCTTTCCCTGTGCTTGTGAATAAAGTCGATCAGGCGAAGTAGGATCATGCTACATATCATCTAAATGCCCAGACTTTGTGCCTGCTTTTTGGGCTGATGTGAGAGCAGGCACGCCAGGTCATCAAACAGTGCCCTGCTTATGTCACACTGCTTCCTGTCCCTCACCTTGGGGTTAACCCTCATGGTTTGGTTCCTAATGAAATTTGGTTTTTGTTTATTTTTTTGTTTTGTTTTGTTTTTTTTTCGAGACAGGGTTTCTCTGTATAGCCCTGGCTGTCCTGGAACTCACTCTGTAGACCAGGCTGGCCTCGAACTCAGAAACCAACTGCCTCTGCCTCCCAAGTGCTGGGATTAAAGGTGTGCACCACCACTGCCTGGCTCCTAATGAAATTTGGCAGATGGATGTCACACACTTTGCAGAATTTGGCAAGCTTAAATATATTCATGTTACAATTGATACTTTCAGTGGATTCATTTTTGCTTCCCTCCAGACAGGTGAGGCTGGAAAAAATGTCATTGCTCATGTGCTGAGTTGTCTCTCTGTTATGAGCAAGCCTAGAATTATTAAGACAGACAATGGCCCTGGCTATACAGGAACTAAATTCCTACAATTCTGTGCTCAATTACAGATCAAACATGTCACAGATATTCCTTATAATCCTCAAGGACAAGGTATTGTTGAGCATGCACATCAAACCTTAAAAGCTGCTCTTTACAAACTTAAAAAGGGTAACTTGTACCCCACAAAGGGGTTCCCCAGAAATGTCTTGAATCATACATTATTTGTGCTCAATTTCTTGACTTTGGATATAAATGGAAAGTCAGCTGCTGACCGACACTGACACCCAGGGACTAATAAGGACTTTGCCTCAGTTATGTGGAAAGATCCACTCACTTTGGAATGGGCCTGATCCAGTCCTTATTTGGGCCCAAGGATATGCTTGTATTTTTGATACAAAAGAAGGTGCCACTCGGTGGCTGCCAGAGATTGGTGAAGCAAGTAGAAACAACTAATGATAATCAGGAATCCAGGGAATGATCCCTTCCCTGAGATCTCTCAATTTTCTTTCTTACAGGAAAATGGCTGGCTCCAGATCATCGTGGATTGTCCTGTGGCTAACCCTTTGGATAAACTACATTACAGCACCAGGAGATCAAAAGGAGTCAGCAGCATCTACTACCTCATCATTTACCTGGCGATTTTTCACGACAGAGAATTGGATTACCCATGGCAGGACTAGGAAGTTTGGACACCGCCTGACCACTGCTGATTGCCCAATCCAGGGCTTCCAACAGTCCATAGTACTGAGATTTGACAGTTTTAATGCCCCCCGCCTTATGCTTCCTGTTTGACCAGACATGCTCTTACTGTAAAAATTCTTGGGTTGAGGAGAGCATAGGATGTCCCTATAGGAACTGTCTTATCCATGATGCTAAAAGGGTTGAGATAAAGGGTTACTCAAAGTGCATACATGGGGTATAGTTTCTTTTGGTCTAAGCTAGGCTATTCATGGGTCATTTGGGACCCGTGGAACAGCCGCTGGACATCTCTAGTCAAGGGTGCTATGTATGTGACCAGACATTCAACATGGCCTAGCAGCCGCATTTATATTTGGCACAACTATGTACGGGTTCAGACCACTGTTCATGCTGCTATCCAACACCAGGAGAAGCAGTTAGAACAGCAATTTCTGCTATCCCATCACAAGGCCCCTTTTCCTGGATCTCCTTCCTTCGAGAAGGACTGATGCTCACCAATATCAGTGGTGTTGGCAATGTGTCTGCGTGCTTTTTTTGTGCGGCCTTGGGAAAGCCCCCATTAATGGCCATCCCCTTCTCTGCTGAGTTTACTGATTCCTTGGCCAAGAACCAGGAGTTCACGCCCATCTCTGGGGTCCCTCTGTTTCAACCTCTGTTACAGTTCCCCTATTGCTTTTCAAATGCAGGCACCAATCTCTGCAATGTTACCTTCCCTCCTAAAAGGAACAGAGAGGTCCCTGCTGGCCTCTTCATTTGGTGCAAGGGTACACTGCCTAAAAACCTTACTGCCCCCCCTTAGTGGCAATGCATTATGCCTCCCTGTCACTTTGGTGCCTCAACTTACCCTGCTTACTCCTGCTGAATAATTGCAAGGACATAGTGTTTTCTTTGACCATCATAAGCGGGCTGTTTTCTTGTTCTTGACTGCAAGAGTGTCTCTGGCTGCCTCTGCTGTAGCTGCAGGTATGGCCAGAGGAGCACTAGGATACTCCCTTGTCGCTGTCAACAGACTTTCTCAGCAGTTCCACATGGCTATAGAGGCCTCAGCTGAATCTCTGTCATCCTTACAGAGACAGCTGACCTCCTTGGTTCAGGTAACATTACAAAACCGAAGAGCCTTGGATCTGCTTACAGCTGAGAAAGGAGGAACATGTTTGTTCCTGGGAGAAGAGTGCTGTTTTTATGTCAATGAGTCGGATGTAGTAGAGACTCAAGTTGAGAAGCTTCATAAACTCAGTCTTGACTTACAAAAGCAGAAATTTTCTATTGCTGCAGGCGATTGGTGGAAATCGTCCATGTTCTCTCTTTTGATGCCCTTTGTTGGATCCTTGATTAGCCTTTTGCTTTTAGTCACCCTGGGACCATTTATTTTTAGTAAGATTATAAAGTTTATAAAACAGTAGATTGATTCCCTGGCATCTTGATCTATACAGGTGCACTACCATCACCTTGATTTGATCGACCGAGGCACTGAGTTGCCTGAGGCTAGTGAGACTCCTATGGAAGCTGCACAAAACTCAGATTTGTGCGCGACTGCTTGCAAGCAGTATGGGTACCAGGAGAGGTGCAAGGCTAAGCACTGCAAGGGTAGGACCATGTAGTCTGCCTCTGAGTCCCCTGTGGAGCAAACCTGATTGCATAGAGGTTGGTGTTCAGAGTTGTTCCTTCATCAAGGCACTTAGATCCTCTCCTCTCAAAAAGACACCATTTTTGGGTTATCTCAAAGACACAAGAGATTCCCTGGAGGAATGAGGATCAATGCTCCCACTCCTTGCTTAACGCCCACCTGTCTTTAAGACAGGTCCTTGTTTGTTCACTGGCTATCATATTGATCTTAAAATGAATAAAAAGGGAGGAGATGCCGGGAACCAACGGATTTGCAGCTTTGTTTTTAGCCTGAGAAAAGCCATTTTGTATAGAAGTTAGGCTTGAAAGTAAATGTAGGCCTGACTTTCAGGTTCCTGAGAACTAAGCTTTTGTTCAGGGTCTGTCTCCTAGGAGATAGATCCTTTCCCAGGTCAGGGTGACCCCTTTGTGGTTAGGTGATCAGCAGAGCATAGATAGTTGCCTTGGTAACATGTCCTGGTGGCTGGGAACCTGTACTCCTTGGATTTTCTCCACCCCTATAGCATTGTTTAAGCCCAGGTTACATTGTTTAAGAGTCCTTCTATATTGTTTAAGATTCCTTATACATCCTTCTCCTTATACTTTATAAAAGCTTGGAAATAAAGTTAATATTTGGAGCTTGATCAGACATCCTGTCTTGCTCCCAGGTATCTCTGTCTCTTGTCTCCTTCTTTCATCGATCATCCTTAGGTCGACGTTGACTGACCGGTGCAATTACATACTATGCATGTCCTTTTGGGTCTGCTTTACCTCACTCAGGATGATATTTTCTCATTCCATCCATTTGCCTGCAAAACTCATGATGTCCTCATATCTAATAGTTGAGTAGTATTTCACTGTGTAAATGAACTACATTTTCTGTATCCATTTTTCTGTCATAGGACATCTGGGTTGTTTCCAGCTTCTGGCTATCACAAACAAGGCCACTATGAACATAGTGGAACATGAGCCCATGTGGCATGGTGTGGCATCTTTTGGGTATATTCCCAAGAGTGGTATTGCTGGGTCTTCAGGTAGATCTATTTCCAATCTTCTGAGGAACCTACAGATTAATTTCCAGAGTGGTTGTACAAGTTTGCAATCCCTCCAGCAATGGAGGAGTGTTCCTTTTTCTCCACATCCTTGCAAACATGTGCTGTCACCTGAGGTTTTGATATTAGGCATTCTGATTGGTGTAAGGTAGAATCTCAGGGTCACTTTGATTTGCATTTCTCTGATTACTAAGGACTTTGAACATTTCTTTAGGTGTTTCTCAGTCATTCGAGATTCCTTTGTTAGGAATTCTTGGTCTAGTTCTATATCCCACTTTTTGATTGGGTTGTTTGGGTTTTTTTGTTTGGTTGGTTGGTTGGTTGGCTGGTTGGTTGCTTGGCTGGTTGGGTTTTTTGTTGTTGTTTTTGTTTTGTTTTGTTTCGTTTTGTTCTTTTGGTTAACTTCTTGAATTCTTTTTTTTATTATTTAATACTTTATTTACATTTCAAATGTTTTCCCCTTTTGAAGTCTCACCTTTGGAACCCCCTAGCCCATCCCCACTCCCCCTGCGTCTATGAGGGTATTCCCACACTCATGCACCCACTCCCATCTTCCCTCCCTGGCATTCCCCTATATTGGGTCAGCTAACACTCTCAAACCCAAGGGCCTCTCCTCCCACTGATGGTCAACAAGGTCCTCCTTAGCCACTTATGTGGCGAGCACCATGGGCCCCTCCATATGCATTCTTTGGTTGGTGGTCCAGTCTCTGGGAGGACCAGGGGGGCCTGACCAGGTGACACTGTTGCTCCCTCCATGGGGCTGTAAACTCCCTCAGCTCCTTCAGTCCTTTCCAGCTCCTCTATCTGGAACACCACGCTTAGTCCAATGGTTGCTGTGAATTGAATCTTGGGTATTCCAAACTTTAGGGCTAATATCCACTTATCAGTGAGTAAATACTGTGTTCATTCTTTTGTGACTGAGTTACCACACTCAGGATAATATTTTCAAGTTCCATCCATTTGCCTGCAAATTTCAAGAAGTCATTGTTCTTAATAGCTAAGTAGTATTCCATTGTGTAAATGTACCACATTTTCTGTATCCATTCCTCTGTTGAGGGACATCTGGGTTGTTTCCAGCTTCTGGCTATTATAAATATAGCTGTTATGAACATAGTGGAGCATGTGTCCTTATTACATGTTGGAGCATCTTCTGGGTATATGCCCTGGAGGGGTATAGCTGGCTGGGCACTCAAGTAGTATTATGTCCATTTTTTTGAGGGTCCGCCAAACTGATTTCCAGAGTGGTTGTACCAGCTTGCAATCCGACCAGCAATGGAAGAGTGTTCCTTTTTCTCCATATCATGGCCAGCATCTACTGTCACCTGAGTTTTTTTTTTTTTTTAATTTTTTGATACTTTATTTACATTTCCAATGTTTTCCCCTTTCTAGGTCTCCTCTTTAGAAACCCCTATCCCTTCCCACTCCCCCTGCCTCTAAGAGAGTATTCCACCTTCCACCCATCCATCCACCCATTCCTGTATTCCCACCTTGACATTCCCCTTTACTGGGGCCTCTAACACCCTCAGGCCCAAGGGCCTCTCCTCCCCCTGATGGCCAATAAGGCCCTTCTCTGTCACATATGTGGTCCGAACCATGGGTCCTTTGATGTGTATTCTTTGTTGATGGTCCAGCCTCCAGGAGGACTGAGGGGGTCAGGCCAGTTGACACTGTTGCTCCCTCCATGGGGCTGCAAACTCCCTCAGCTTATTCAGTCCCTTCTCCCAATCCTCCATCTGGGACTTCACTCTCAGTCCAGCGGTCACTGTAAAGTGAAAATTGCGTATTCCGAACTTTGGAGCTAATATCCACTTATCGGTGAGTACATACCATGTTCGTTCTTTTGTGACTGAGTTACCTTGCTCAGGATGATATTTTCAAGTTCCATCCATTTGCCTACAAATTTCATTAAGTCATTGTTTTTAATAGCTGAGTAGTACTCCATTGTGTAGATGTACCTCATTTTCTGTATCCATTCCTCTGATGAGGGACATCTGGGTTGTTTCCAGCTTCTGGCTATTATAAATATGGCTGCTATGAACATAGTGGAGCATGTGTCTTTATTACATGTTGGAGCATCTTCTGAGTATATACCCAGAAGTGGTATAGCTGGGTCCTCAGGTAGTATTATGTCCATTTTTCTGAGGGTCTGCCAAACTGATTTCCAGAGTGGTTGTACCAGCTTGCAATCCCACCAACAATGGAGGAGTGTTCCTCTTTCTCCACATCCTCACCAGCATCTGCTGTTGCCTGAGTTTTTGATCTTAGCCATTCTGACTGGTGTGAGATGGAATCTCAGACTTGTTTTGATTTGTATTTCCCTGATGACTAAGGATGTTAAACATTTCTTTAGGTGCTTCTCAGCCGTGCAAATTTCCACAGTTAAGAATTCTCTAGTTAGTTCTGTTCCTCATTTTTTGATAGGGTTATTTGGTTTTCTGGAGTCTAACTTCTTGAGTTCTTTGTATATATTGGATATTAGCCCTCTTTTGGACATAGGATTGGTTAAGATCTTTTCCCAATCTGTTGGTTGCTATTTTGCCCTATTGACAGTGTCCTTTGCATTACGGAAGCTTTGCAATTTCATGAGGTTCCATTTGTCGATTCTTGATCTTAGAGCATAAGCCATTGGTGTTCTGTTCAGGAACTTTTTCCCTGTGCCCATGTGTTTGAGACTTTTCCCCACATTCTCTTTGATTAGATTCAGTGTATCTGGTTTTATGTGTAGGTCCTTGATCCACTTGGACTTGAGCTTTGTACCTGGAGATAGGAATGGATCAATTCTCATTCTCTATATGTGGACTGCCAGTTGAACCAGCACCATTTGTTAAAAATGCTGTCTTTTTTTCCACTAGATGGTTTTAGCTCCTTTGTCAAAAATCAAGTCTGTGGGTTAATTTCTGGGTCTTCAATTCTATTCTGTTGATCTACCTGCCTGTCACTGTACCAATACCATGCAGTTTTTATCACTACTGCTCTGTAGTACAGCTCGAGGTCAGGGATGCTGATTCCCCCAGAAGTTCTTTTGTTGTTAAGGATAGCTTTTGCTGTCCTGGTTTTTTTGTTGTTCCAAATGAATTTGAGAATTGCTCTTTCTAAGTCTATGAAGAATTGAGTTGGAATTTTGATGGGGATTGCATTGAATCTGTAGATTGCTTTTGGCAGGATGGCCATTTTTTCTACATTAATCCTCCCAATCCATGAGCATGGCAGATCTTTCCGCCTTCTGAGGTCTTCTTCGATTTCTTTCTTCAGAGACTTGTAGTTCTTGTCATACAGATCTTTCACTTGCTTGGTTAGAGTCACACCAAGATACTTTATATTGTTTGTGACCATTGTGAAGGGTGTCATTTCCCTAATTTCTTTCTCAGCCTGTTTATCCTTTGAGTATAGGAAGGCTACTGATGTGTTTGAGTTAATTTT
>CM052709.1:90807-103409 GCA_028551405.1 Uromys caudimaculatus
AGTGATATTTTGATTTCTTCCTTTCCAATTTGTATCCCTTTGACCTCCTTTTGTTGTCTAATTGCTCTAGCTAGAACTTCAGTTACTATATTGAATAGATAGGGAGAGAGAGGGCAACCTTGTCTAGTCCCTGATTTTAGTGGAATTGCTTCAAGTTTTTGATCTTAGCCATTCTGACTGGTATTGAGGTGGAATATCAGGGTTGTTTTGATTTGCATTTCCCTGATAACTAAGGATGTTGAACATTTCTTTAGGTGCTTCTCAACCCTACGAGTTTCCTCAATTGAGAATTCTCTAGTTAGCTCTGTTCCCCATTTTTTGATAGGGTTATTTGGTTCTCTGGAGTCTAACTTCCTGAGTTCTTTGTATATATTGGATATTAGCCCTGTATCAGATGTAGGATTGTTAAAGATCTTTTTCCAATCTGTTGGTTGCTATTTGATCCTATTGACTGTGTCTTTTGCCTTACAGAAGCTTTGCAATTTCATGAGGTCCCATTTGTCGATTCTTGATCTTAAAGCATAAGCCATTGGTGTTCTGTTCAGGAACTTTTTCCCTGTGCCCATGTGTTTGAGAATTTTCCCCACTTTCTCTTTGATTAGATTCAGTATATCTGGTTTTATCTGGAGGCCCTTGATCAACTTGGACTTGAGCTTTGTACAGAGAGATAGGAGTGGATCAATTTGCATTCTTCTACATGTTGACTGCCAGTTGAGCCAACACCATTTGTTGAAAGGCTGTCTTGTTTTCATTGGATGGTTTTAGCTCCTTTGTCAAAGATCAATTGACCGTAGGTGCGTGGGTTCATTTCTGGGTCTTCAATTCTATTCCATTTGATCTACCTGCCTGTTACTGTACCAATACCATGCAGTTTTTATCACTGCTCTGTAGTACAGCTTGAGGTCAGAAATCCTGATTCCCCAAGAAGTTCTTTTATTGTTGAGAATAGTTTTTGCTATCCTGGGTTTTTTGTTATTCCAAATGAAGTTGAGAATTGCTCTTTCTAAGTCTATGAAGAATTGAGTTGGAATTTTGATAGGGATTGCATTGAATCTGTAGATTGCTTTTGGCAAGACGGCCATTTTTACTATATTAATCCTGCCAATCCATGAGCATAGGAGGTCTTTCCAACTTCTGAGGTCTTCTTTGATTTCTTTCTTCAGAGACTTGAAGTTCTTGTCAGACAGATTTTCACTTGTCTGGTTAGAGTCACACCAAGATACTTTATATTGTTTGTGACTATTGTGAAGGGTGTCATTTCCCTAATTTCTTTCTCAGCCTGTTTATCCTTTGAGTATAGGAAGACTACTGATTTTTTTCAGTTAATTTTATATCTAGCCACTTTGATGAAGTTGTTTATCAGCTGTAACAGTTCTCTGGTGGAGTTTTTTGGATCACTAAATATATGATCATATGATCTGCAAATAGTGATATTTTGATTTCTTCCTTTCCAATTTGTATTCCTTTGATCTCCTTTTGTTTTCTAATTGCTCTACCTAGAACTTCTAGTATGATATTGAATAGATAGATAGAGAGAGGGCAACCTTGTCTAGTCCCTGATTTTATTGGAATTGCTTCAAATTTCTATCCATTTAGTTTGATGTTGACTACTGGTTTGCTGTGTATTGCTTTTACTATGTATAGGTATAGGGCTTGAATTCCTGATCTTTCCAAGATGTTTATCATGAGGGGATGTTGAATTTTGTCAAATGCTTTTTCAGCATCTAATGAAATGATTATGTCGATTTTTCTTTGAGTTTGTTTATGTAGTGGATTACATTGATGGAACCCTGCATCCTGGAATGAAGTCTACTTGATCGTGCTGAATGATTGTGGATTCGCTTTGCAAGAATTTTATTGAGTATTTTTGCATTGATATTCATAAGGGAAATCGGTCTGAAGTTTTCTTTCTTTGTTGGGTCTTTGTGAGGTTTTGATATCAGTGTAACTGTGGCCTCTTAGAATGAATTGCATAGTATTCCTTCTGTTTCTATTTTGTAGAATAGATGGAAAAGTATTGGTATTAGGTCTTCTTTGAAGGTCTGATAGAATTCTGCACTAAACCCATCTGATCCTGGGCTTTTTTGGGTTGGGAGATTTTAATGATTGCTTCTATTTCTTTAGGGGTTATGGGAGCATTTCGATGGTTTATCTGATCCTGACTTAACTTTGGTATTTGGTATCTGTCTAAAAAATTGTCCATTTCATCCAGATTTTCCAATTTTGTTGAGTATAGACTTTTGTAGTAGGATCTGATGATTTTTTGAGTTTCCTCTTAATCTGTTGTTATATCTCCCTTTTCATTTCTGATTTTGATAATTTGGATACTGTCTGTGTGCCCTCTGATTAGTCTGGCTAAGGTTTTATCTATCTTGTTGATTTTCTCAAAGAACCAAATCCTTGTTTTATTGATTCTGTGTATAGTCTTTTTGTTTCTACTTGGTTGATTTCAGCCCTGAGTTTGATTATTTCTGCCTTCAACTCCTCTTGGGTGCATTAGTTTCTTTTTGTTCTAGAGCTTTCAGGTGTGGTGTTAAGCTGCTATTGTATGCTCTCTACAGTTTCTTTTCAGAGGCACTCAGAGCTATGAGTTTCCTCTTAACACTGCTTACATTGTGTCCCCTAGGTTAGTGTTTGTTGTACTTTCATTTTCATTAAATTCTAGGAAGTCTTTAATTTCTTTCTTTATTTCTTCCTTGACCACGTTATAATTGAGTAGAGCATTGTTCAGCATCCATATGTATGTGGGCTTTCTGTTGTTGTTGTTGCCATTGAAGACCAGCCTTAATCTGCAGTGATCTGATAGGAGGCATGGGATTATTTCAATCTTCTTATATCTGTTGAGATTTGTTTTGTGACCAATTATATGATCAGTTTTGGAGAAGGTACCATGAGGTGCTGAGAAGAAGGCATATTCTTTTTATATAGGATGAAATGTTCTATAGACAACTGTTAAATCCATTTGGTCCATAACACCTATTAGTTTCACTTTGTCTCTCTTTAGTTTGTGCTTTCAAGATCTATTCATTGATGAGAGTGGGGTGTTGAAGTCTCCAACTATTATTGTGTGAGGTACAATGTGTGCTTTGAGCTTTAGTAATGTTTCTTTTATGAATGTGGGTGCTCTTGCATTTGGAGCATAGATGTTCAGAATTGAGAGTTCTTTTTGGTAGACTATTTCTTTGAGTATGAAGTGTTCTTCCCTATCTTTTTTGATGACTATTGGTTGAAAGTAGATTTTATCTGATATTAGAATGGCTACTCCAGCCTCTTTTTTGGGACCATTTGCCTCGAATATTGTTTTCCAGCCCTTTACTCGGAGGTAGTGTTTTCTTGTAATTCTGCCTGTTTGATTGTGTTTTCCTGTAATTCTTTAAGGGATTTTTGGGTTTCTTCTTTCAGGGCTTCTAGCTGTTTACCTGTGTTCTCCTGTATTTCTTTAAGGGAGTTATTATTTCCTTCTTAAAATCTTCTATCATCATCATGAGATGTGATTTTAAATCTGAATCTTTGTTTTCTGGTGTTTTGGGGTATTCCAGGCTCGCTGTGGTGGGAGAACCGGGTTCTGATGATGCCTTGGTTTCTGTTCCTTATGTTCTTGCCCTTGCCTTTCGCCATCTGGTTATCTCTGGTGTTAGCTGGTCTTGCTCTCTCTGACTGTGGCTTGTCCCTTCTGCAAGCCTCTGCGTCAGTACTCCTTGGAGACCAGCTCTCTCTGAGAGGAATTTGGGTTTTGAGAGTTGTGGTACAGGGTCAGCTCTGGGGTGCAGACAGAAAGCAAAAGGATTCTGTCCCCAGCTGTTCCTTGGTTCCTGTGTTCTGATGGCTCTGCAAGAATCCCTCTTGATCCAGGAATTTGAACAGAAGTGATGGTCTTGCCTGTGCTCGAAGGTGTGTCTGCACTCCTGGGAGACCAGCTCTCTCCTGGCACTATTTGAGTATGGAGGCCTTTGTCACAGGATCAGTTCCCTGGCAGCAGAAGGAAACCAGAAGACCACTCCTCAGTCCCTGTGTCTTGAGTTCCAGGTGGGTCCCTCTGAGCAGAGGTGCTGCTCTTACCCCACTCACAGGCTTGTCCATACACCTGGGAGCCTGGCTTTTTTCCAGCACTATTTGGCTATGGAGCCCTGTGGCCCAGGCTGAGGTCCCCAGTCACAAATAGAAACACCGGAAGTCTCCTGTCCCTGGCAGCTCCTCGGTCCTTGAGTTCTGAGGGTTCCAGGCAGGTTCTGCTGAGCAGAGGTGCTGCCCTTACCCCACTCACAGGCTTGTACACACTCCTGGGAGGCTAGCTTTCTTATGGCGGTATTTGGCTATGGAGCCCTGTGTCCCCGGCTAAGGTCCCCAGCCACAGATTTACTGATTTGTCTTATTGGCTATATCCTTTACCTTACAGAAGCTCTCCAGTTTAATGAGGTCCCATTGATCAATTCTTGATCTTAGAACTTGAGCCACTGGAGTTCTGTTTAGGAAATTTCCCTCTGTGCCAATGAGTTCAAGGCTCTTTCCCACTTTCTCTTTTATTAGATTCAGTGTATCTGGTTTTATGTTGAGGTCCTTGATCCACTTGGACTTGAGCTTTATGTAAGGTGACAAATATGGCTCTTTTTTCATTTTTCTACATACTGATAACCAGTTAGACCAGCACCATTTGTTGAAAATGCTTTCTTTGTTCCATGTATATATTTGGCTTCTTTGTCAAAGATCAAGTACCTGTAAGTGTGTGGTTTTATTTCTGGATCTTCAGTTCTATTCCATTGATCAACATGTCTATCTCTGTACCAATATCATGTAGTTTTTATCACTATTGCTCTATAGTAAAGCTTGAGGTACGGGATAGTGATTCCCTCGACTGTTCTTTTATTGTTAAGAATTGTTTGATGCCCCAGTGTAGGAGAATGCTAGGGAGGGAAGATGGGAGTGGGTGGGTGGGTGGGGGAGCACCCTCATAGAGTCAGGGGGGATGGGATAGGGGGTTTCCAAAGGGGAAAACATTTGAAATGTAAATAAAGTAAATATCCAAAAATAAAAATAAAAAAGATTATTTTCTCTATTCTGTGTTTTTTGCTTTTCCAGATGAATTTGAGAATTGCTCTTTCCGTGTCTTTGAAGAATTGTTTTGGAATTGCTTTGAATCTGTAGATTGCCTTTGGTACGATGGTCATTTTTGCTATCTTAATTCTGCCAATCCATTAGCATGGGAGATCTCTCCATTTTCTGAGATCTTCTTTGAAGCAATCCCATTAAAATCGGGGATAAGACAAGGATGCCCACTCTCCCAGTATCTATTCAATATAGTTCTCAAAGTGAAAGCTAGAACAATAAGACAACAAAAAGAGATCAAGGGGATACAAATTGACAAAGAAGAAATAAAAGGATCACTATTTGCAGATGATACAATAGTATACATAAGCGACCCCAAAAACTCTACCAGAGAACTTCTCCAGTTGATAGTCAACTTCAGCAAAGTGGCCAGATATAAAATTAACTCAAATAAATCAGAAGTCTCCCTTTATACAAATAATAAGCAGGCTAAGAAAGAAATTAGGGAAACTACTCCCTTCACAATAGCCACAAATAATATAAAGTATCTTGGGGTAACTCTAACCAAACAAGTGAAAGACCTGAATGACCATAACTTCAAGTATCTCAAGATACAACCTGTATTTTTTTTTAACAGTATTCGTTGTTTGTGATAGTCCTTATCTGTAGTGTGATACAATTTTAAAACAGGTATTCCTTTCTTCACTAAGAGAAGCAGTTATGGGGCTGGAGAGATGGCTTAGTGGTTAAGGACCACATTGAAGAGGACCAAGGCCTGGTTCCAAGCACCCATATTGGAAGGTTCACAACTGCTTCTAACTCCAGCTCCAAGGGACCAGACACTTCTAGCCTCTGAGGGTATCCCCACACTTCCACACACACTAAAAATAAATAAATAATTAAAAAAGAAAAGCAGTTATCAGATTGCCTTAGTATTGCATTTTATATGGTATTTTTTGTTTTTAAGAACGGATAAAAAAGTGGGTTAAATATTGGCAAAGTTCAGAGTTAGCAAGACCAAGTGAAAAGGATGTCATTGAAATCAACCCAAAATGCTAATTGCTAGAGTTGTCTTATTCTCAACCTCTCATTATTCCTAATGATGTGGGGGAAAAAAAAGTTTACCAGTGTACACTTACTGTTGTCAACTATTCTGCATAGGCTCTCTAATAACATTAACACCAGTGACAGAAATAGTAACTAATATTTGTTTATTTAGTGTCTGTTAGGTGACAGGGCCTGAACAGTTTTACATATTTCACCCCTAATTTTGCAGTAATCTTTAAAGGTATGTGCTATTTAGTCAGTTTTACAGATGAAGGTTCTAGGATGCTGTCTAGCACTCCATTGGTCTGGGACTCAGAGCTGGAATCTGAGTCATTCAATATTGAATGCTAAGTGTTGTGTTGTTTACTGCTTATCCTGTCTTGAGTGGCTTACCATTCTAGGAGTAACAAACTGATGTTTGTTACATGAAACTTTGGACTAAATATCTAAAGAAGCACTGAGCATATTTTCTTATGCCAGCATGAATTTAAACATCTCTCCATAGCCAAAGATGACACAAACATTTAGTGAAGAAAAAAATCCTTGCATGTTGCAGGCTACCACCAGTGTAGCCAGGGTTTCACACACCCTAGCCTCAGTGACATACCTTTAAAAAAACAAGACATTTGAGGACAATGTAAGCACCTAATACTGGACTTCTTGTGAAAGTACATGTGATTAATCAACCCAAACAGATAGGCATAGAATTTCATTCTGTAAAGTTTTATTAAGGAAAGTAAGCTAATTAAGTACTGCCTGGTAGTTAGCGCTGTGCAGAGCACCCCGGCTTCACTAGGATTCTGCCTTCTCAGCACTTTAGAGCCAACAGCTGTCTCCACTGCACTAAGTCACTCAAAGAGTGTCCTTTGAGATTTCAACAGATACCTTAGAAAAGACCTTGGTAGACATTTTAATCTTACTTTATTTTTAAGATACACGTATATAAATGCAGTGAAACAGTTAAGAAACTGACCAAAGTAGATGAACATTGCTGTTATTGAGTTGTAGCTATACAGGGTCCAGTCTTCCCTATCACTTTATGGTGAGGAAGGACCTTTTATTTATTATTCCTGTTAACTGTACATAATATGAAAGCTATCATTTTCATCTTTTTAAGTCAATAGTTGAGTGGCATTAAGTACATTCACAGTATTGTGGGATTATGATTCCCACCCATCTCCAGAATTCTTTTAAGATTTCAAACTGAAATCCTATACCCAATAATACTAACTCTTCACTTCTTCCTCTCATAGCCCTTGGCAACCACCATACTAATTTCCATTGCTACCAATTTGCTGTCTCTAGGCTCCTTGTACAAATAAAATCATATAATATTTGTCTCTTGGCAATTGGGTTATTTCTTTTTGTGTAAAATCCTTGGGGCATCTATGGTCTGGCATGTGCCACAGCTTTTAGTCTGAATTATGTTCCATTTGTATATAGTGTGTATTCATGTATGCTTGCATGCATCTCTCGATCAAATGTTGACCTTGGGTATTGTTCCTCAGGTCAATCCTTGTTTGTGAAGTCAGGTCTCTCACTGCCCTTTAGTCTAGGCTGTCTTCACAATGGATCTCAGGGCTCTACCTGTCTCCATCTCACCAGAGCTGGGATTACTGGCAGAACATCATATGCCTGACTGGTGTTTTGGAGTTTTGTCATATGTGTGTATGTAACTGTGTGTGTGTGTGTGTGTGTGTGTGTGTGTGTGTGTGTGTTTCTAAAAACAGCTTGGATCTATAGTAAAAATGTTTTAATAAATATTTATTATACAGAATAATGGGATTTATATAATGTATTTTGACAATAATCCCCAACATCCTTAATTTCTCTTGAGGTTACGTTGAATCTGTAGATTGATTTTGGAAGTATTGCTATCCCATGAGCCTGCAAGGTCTTTCCATCTTCTAGTGTCTTCTTTAATTTCTTCAGTATCTAACGTTTTCGGTATAGAGGTCTTTCACTTCCTTGGTCAGATTTGATTCTAGAGATTTTTTTGCTTGGATTTTTAAAGTGTTATGAACGGGATTATTTTCTTGATTTCTTCCTCATTATATTTTTCATTGGTTTATAAGAAGGCTACTGACTTTTATATGTCATTTTTGTATTCTGACATTTTGTTGAAAGTATTTATCCATTCTTTAGCTTTTCTGGTGGAGTCTTTAAAGTCTTTGATGTATAGAATTATATTATCTGCATATAGAGATACTTTGACTTCTTCCTTTCCATATTATATTCCTTTTATTTGCTTTATGTTGTTCCAGCTAAGATTTTTCAGTATCATCTTGGATAAGAGTCAGGAAAGTGGGAACCCTTGTTTTCTCCATTTGATATAATGTTGGCTCTAGACTTGCTATCTATATTATTATGGTGAGATATGTTCCTTATATTCTGAGTTTCTTTGGGATGTTTGATATGATTGATATTGGTTCTGTAAAAACCTTCCATATCTATCAAAATGTCATGATTTCTATTCTATCAAAAATGAGATCGTCTGTGAAATTTATAAAATTTGTTGATTGACATATTGAACCAGCACTACATTTCTGGAATAAACCAGCTTGATCATGGTGAATTATTTTTGATATATTATTGAATTGAGTTGACAAATTGTTTTTTAAAAATTTGCAAATATACATTTATCTTGGAGATTGGTCAGTAATTTTTTATTTTGTTGTTTTTTTAAATCTGGTTTTAGTATCAGAGTAATACTAGCTTCAGAAAGACTTGGTAATGTACCCTTTCTTTGCTATTTAATGGAATAGTTTGAGAAGCACTTGTGTTAGTTTTTCATTGAAGGCCTGGTAAATTTTTTAAATTAGGAGATATTTGATTACTGCTTCAATTTTATTGCTTTCTACAAAGCTGTTCAATTTTTTTTTATATGGTTCATGATTTAATTTTGTTAGGTAATATACATCTAGAAATCTATGTATTTTATTTTAGAGTTTTCAAATTCATTGGAATATGTGATTTTTTAAGGTAAGATCTAATGATTTTTCTGAATTTCATTAACATGTGTTAATAGCTCTCCTAACCCCTCCAATTTATTTACTTTGGGTCTTTTCACCTTGGTTTTTTTTTTTTTTTTTTTTTGCATTTAATTGTTTTGAGAATTCAAAATGTGAATGCTGTATTTATATCATTTCACTCTTCCTTTTCCCCAATCAACCTCCTTCCATTTCCTCCCTCAAAGTCATGCCTTTTCTTTGTCTTTCTCTCTTTCTTTCCTTTTTCTTTCTCTCTGTTTTCTTTCTTTCTTTCTTTCTTTCTTTCTTTCTTTCTTTCTTTCTTTCTTTCTTTCTTTTGGTTTGTTTGACTAAGGCCTTGTCTATTTTCTTCATCTTTTTAAAAGTAATGACTTTCTTTTTCACAGAATATTTCTATTGTTTTCCTGTTGGTATTCTTGTTTGCATTTAATCATTTCTGCCCTTATCTTGATAATATCTCCCATATACTTATGTGGAATTTGGTGTGTTCTTTTTAGAGCATCATTAAGTTATTTCTTTGAGATATATATATTTTTTCTAATGTAGATAATTAGAGATACAAACCCTGAGGACTATTTTTTATAGATTGTAGCATATAGATTTAGGGTTGTTATTTTTTTCATTTTCATTTTATTCCAGGAGTATTTAAATTTTCTTCTTGATTTCTCCAAAGACTCATTCATTTTTTATTAATGTGTTGTTTAATCTTCATGAGTTTGTATATGTTCTATAGTTGCTATTCAGTGGTAGCCCTGTTCCATTGTGAAAAGATACAATACAAGGGATTATTTTAATGTTCCTATATTTGTTAAGGCTTAATTCATTTCCCAATAAATGTTACATTTTAGGGAATGTTCTATGGACTGCTGGTAAGAGTCTACAGTGTTTGGAATAATATTCTGTAGATGTCTGTTAAATCAGTTTGAGCTATGATGTCTATTAATGAAAAAAAATTTTGAGGGGGGAAGTTCTACTAATTGGGGTATGTGGGACACTGAAGCCACTCGACTACTGTGTGGGATTAATCTGTGACTTTACATCTAGAAGTATGTGCTTTACAAATTTGGTTGCACCTGTGTTTGGGACATACATGTCTAACATTATCCTGTTGGACTGTTTTCTTAATAACTAGGATGAACGGGCTTTCATTACATTTTTCATCAGTTTTGGTTTGAGTCTACTTTGCCAGATAATAGTGGGAACATCAGCTTCTTTTTTGTCCCATTTGATTGGAATTTTTCTCCCATCATGTCTTTTATAGTGAGGTACATTTCTCAGAGGCAACGCATAGATAATTCTTGCTTTTTGATTGAATACACTTGTCTGTGTCTTTGAGGGATTGACACTATTAATATTCAGAGTTTTAATTCAAAGGTGTGTACTGATTCTTGTTACTTTGTAGTGGTTTTGTCCTTCCTTTCTTGCTTAACTTTTACTCTAGCATAGTTTTTTGTTGTTGTTTTTGTTGTTTCTTTAAGACAGGGTCTCATGATGCCATCCTGGCTACCCTGGAACTTGCTATGAAGACCAGGCTATCCTTGAACTCACAGAGATCATCCTGCCTCTGAATATTGAATGTTGGAATTAAAGGTGTGACTACCACCTTTTTTATGTGGCCCTATGAATGAGTTTGCTTTTTCCTTTAGTCTGAAAGATTCCTTCAAGTATCTTCCTTAGAGTGGTCATAAATTCCGAACTGTTTTATCATGGAAAACTTTTATTTTACCTTCAATTGTGACAGCTTTACTGGATATAGTATTCTGATTTGGAGATGTTATCTTTCAGAACATGAAATACATCATTCCCAGTCCTTCTGGCTTTTAAAGTATGCTTGACTAATGTGCTGTTCTTCTGATCCGCTTTCCTTTATGTATGACTGGATGTTTCTTTCTTCCTGTTTTCAATACAGTTTCTCTATTCTGCATATTTAGTGTTCTTGTTATAATATGATGGAGGAGTTGACTTTTGGTCTTCTCTGTTTGGTTTTCTGAAGAACATGTCCTGTATCTGCATTGGCATCTCTTTTACTGGAGAAGTTATGATTCTTTTGAAAGTGGTTTTTATGCCTTTAAAATGAGATTTTTCTATTTCTTTTATGTTTATAAGTCTTAGACTTTGGCATGGATTGCTGGCACAGTTCAACAAATGAGTTAATAGCTGTCCCCCTTCTACTAGAAGCCCCCTGCCCCCCAGTTTTGGAGGGGTGACACAGATGCCCCACCTATAGCTGAGCTCTCAGTGGCCACTTACTTTCAACACTGTGATCATTTGGAAGGCTCTGCAGTTACTGCTCCATGGCCACGATGCCTGGTGGTTTTGTCCCTACAAGGGTTCTTGGATCAGGCTTATATAGCAGACACTTTTACTGCCTGAGTTCTCTCTCCAACCCGTCCATTACATACCTATATTGCAGTTTTTACAATGCTTGAGAATCATGTGGGGGATGCTACTTTATCTTAGTATTATTTATATATGCTATTGAAAAGATATTGTAGGCTGGGGACCTCAGCTTGGGCCACAGGGCTCCATAGCCAATTAGCGCTGGGAGAAAGCTACCCTCCCAGGAGCTTGGAAAAGCTGGGAGTGGGGCCAAGACGAGCACCACTGCTCACCAGGAACCTCCCCGAACTTGCGGGACACAGGGACTGAAGTAGGGGGGCATAGGAACCCTCTGGTTCCCATCTGTGGCAGGAGAACTCTGCCTGGGCCACTAGGGTTCCACAGCCAAGCAGCGCCATGAGAAAATTACTCTCCCAGGCCCTCAGGACACAGAGACCAAGGAGGAAAAGTAAGGGATGGGAACCTTCCGGTTTCTATCTGTGGCAGGAGACCTGTGCCTGGGCAACCAGGGTTACATAGACAAGCAGTGCTAGGAGAAAGTCACCCTCCCAGGAGGGTGGAAAAGCCGTGAGTGGGGATAAGACAAGCACCACTGCTCACCGGGACCTGGAGACCTCAGCCTGGGCCACAGGGCTCCAGGAGAGAGCTGGTATCCCAGGAGAGCTGACACACCTTCGAGCATAGGCAAAACCACCACTTCTGTTCAAACTCACTGGATCAAAAGGGACCCTTGCAGAGCCATCAGGACATAGGAACCAAGGGATAGCTGGGGACAAGATCCTTCTGGTTTCTGTCTGTACCCCAGATCTGACGCTGTGCCACATCACTCCAAACTCAAACACATCTCAGAGAGAGCTGGTCTTCAAGGAGTATTGATACAGAGGCCTACAGGAGGGACAAGTCATAGCCAGACGGAGTAAGATCAGCTAGCATCAGAGTTAATAAGATGCCAAAAGGCAAGGGCAAGAACATAAGGAACAGAAACCAAGGCTAGTTGGCAACATCAGAACCCAGCTCTCCCACCACAGCAAGGCCTGGATTCCCCAACACACCAGAAAAGCAAGACTCAGATTTGAAATCAGTTCTCATGATGATGATAGAAGACTTTAAGAAAGAAATTAACACCCTTAAAGAAACACAAGAGAGCAGAGGTAAAGAACTAGAAGCCCTTAAAGAGGAAAA
>CM052709.1:103909-163576 GCA_028551405.1 Uromys caudimaculatus
ACACAATATGGTCACTTGATTTTCGACAAAGGAGCTAAAACCACTCAGTGGAAAAAAGACAGCATTTTCAACAAATGGTGCTGGTTCAACTGGTGATCTACATGTAGAAGAATGCAAATTGATCCACTCCTATCTCCTTGTACAAAGCTCAAATCCAAGTGGATCAAGGACCTCCACATAAAACCAGTTACACTGAATCTAATAGAAGAGAAAGTGGGGAAAACTCTCGAACACCTGGGTACGGGGGAAAAGTACCTGAACAGAACACCAGGGGCTTATGCTCTAAGATCAAGAATAGACAAATGGGACCTCATGAAACTGCAAAGCTTCTGTAAGGCAAAGGACACTGTCAATAGGACAAAATGGCAACCAACAGATTGGGAAAAGATCTTAACCAATCCTATGTCTGATAGAGGGCTAATATCTAATATATACAAATAACTCTAGAAGTTAGACTCCAAAAAACCAAATAACCCCATCAAAAATGGGGAACAGAGCTAAAGGGAGAATTCTCAACTGAGGAAATTCGCAGGCCTGAGAAGCACCTAAAGAAATGCTCAATATCCATAGTCATCAGGGAAATGCAAATCAAAACAAGTCTGAGGTTCCACCTCACACCAGTCAGAATGGCTAAGATCAAAAACTCAGGTGACAGCAGATGCTGGTGAGGATGTGGAGAAAGAGGAACACTCCTCCACTGTTGGTGGGATTGCAAGCTGGTACAACTACTCTGGAAATCCGTTTGGTGGACCCTCAGGAAAATGGACATAATATTACCTGAGGACCCAGCTATACCTCTCCTGGGCATATACCCAGAAGATGCTCCAACATGTAATAAAGACACATGCTCCACTATGTTCATAGCAGTCATATTTATAATAGCCAGAAGCTGGAAGCAACCCAGATATCCCTCAGCAGAGGAATGGATACAGAAAATATGGTACATCTACACAATGGAATACTACTCAGCTATTAAAAACAACGACTTAATGAAATTTGCAGGCAAATGGATGGAACTTGAAAATATCATCCTGAGCGAGGTAACTCAGTCACAAAAGAACGAACATGGTATGTACTCACTGTTAAGTGGATATTAGCCCAAAAGTTCAGAATGCCCACGTCTCACTTTACAGTAACCACTGGACTGAGAGTGAGGTCCCAGATGGAGGAGTTGGAGAAAGGACTGAAGGAGCTGAGGGAATTTGCAGCCCCATGGAGGGAGCAACAGTGTCAACTGGCCTAACCTCCCCTACCCCCTCCATTCTTCCTGGAGACTGGACCACCCACCAAAGAATACACATCGAGCGACCCGTGGTTAGGACCACATATGTGGCAGAGGATGGCCTTATTGGCCATCAGGTGGAGGAGAGGCCCTTGGGCCTGAGGGTGTTAGAGGCCCCTGTAAAGGGGAATGTCAAGGTGGGAATAAGGGAATAGGTGGGCAGGTGGGTGGGAGGTGGAATTCCCTCATAGAGGCGGGGATGGGGAGGGGATAGGGGGTTTCCAAAGAGGATACCTAGAAAAGGGGAAACATTGGAAATGTAAATAAAGTATCAAAAAAATAAATAAATTAATTAAAAAAAAAAAAAAAAAGAAAAGATGTCATTTGAAGTTCCCCATTTCCATTGCAAATATTCCTCAGTCCAACTGTGATTCAGGAATAGCTTCTTTTAGCATGTAAATGGAGTAAGACCTTTTGTTTTCTAGAGCTGCTGTTTCCCTAAAGTACTCTGCTTCCACTGAATCCTGCAATTAAACTGGGTCAATTGTGCTTTAACATGAAAAAAATAATTGATATACTGCAAGGAGCCTTCTGCTTTTATCTCCCTTCCAATTCTATGTTTCATTCTACTAAGATGTTTTAGTTATATCCCACTGACATTAAGGCTCCCCCTCCCCTCCATCTCAGCTGAGATCTGCACACCACATTCTGAAGCAGATTCTGCTGCCATATCATTAACTCTGTGTGATGGCTTGTATATGGTCCAGTGAGTGGCACTATTAGGTGCAACCTTGTTGGAGTAGGTGTGTCACTGTGGGTATGGGCTTTAAGACCCTCGTCCTAGCTACCTAAAAGTTAGTCTTGTCCTAGCTGCCTTCAGATGAAGATGTAGAACTCTCAGCTCCTCCTGCCCCATGTCTGCCTGGATGCTGCCATGCTCCCACCTTGATGATAATGGCCTGAACCTCTGAACCTGTAAGCCAGCCCCAATTAAATGTTGTCCTTTATAAGACTTGCCTTGGTTATGGTGTCTGCTCACAGCAGTAAAACCCTAACTAAGACACTCTACTTTTGCCTTACGCTGGTCCCCTACAGGCACAGGAAGTATGATAGTAAAGTACCTACTTTGGTATGTGTCCACATGAATGTTGTTTTTCAAAATTATCACCTTAAACTGAACAATCTGCTGTTCTTCCTATATGCTTTCTTTATATATGACTTCATGTTTCTTTCTTTTCTTTTTTTTTTTTTTTTTTTTTTTTTTGGTTTTTCAAAATAGTGTTTCTCTATATAGCCCTGGCTGTCCTGGAACTCACTCTGTAGACCAGGCTGGCCTCGAACTCAGAAACCCGCCTGCCTCTGCCTCCCAAGAGCTGGGATTAAAGGCGTGTGCCACCACTGCCCGCTGACTTGATGTTTCTTACTGTCTATGTTATGAGCTGTATAGCTGAATGGTGATTCCCTCCCTCCATGTGATTCAGTTCTGTCCCATCTCCTTCCCCTATCTCTGTCCTTGGACTGTGTGCCTTTGTCATTGGAGTGAATGGGGGAGAACATGCGGAGAGAGACTATTTTATGGAGATTTGTCATGTTTCAGCATCTTGCTTCTTAGTAACCATTACCCAGTACTCCAGAAAACCCCAGCAGAGCAAATCTAACTACCCAGCTCCACAGCCCCTAGTGCACAGGGAATGAAGGTTTTTTTTTTTTTTTTTTTTCTTTTACCTTTATATGGCATCACTCAACTCCATTTCCTTTCCTGGATGTACTTAAGATATATACCATATATCTGTATAATGTCACAGACAATAGAGTATGTATTTATTATGACAATTTCCTGACAGATGGATGTAAGTTATCTTAAGGAAAGGGGACTTTTCTGATTCTATCTAATAATACCCTAAGGCCTAGCAGAACATGTGTTTCTGAAGACTCTGTATGTATTCCCTTAGGATATAGTCTGACAGGTACAATGCTGTACTGGCTGATACAGTCCAAAATCAACTGATTAACTCACTATTTCCTATCACTATTGCTCAAAGCAAAGTTTTATGGGTCACTTTTAGGAACCTCTGGGCTCTATACTATTACTGTAGTTACTTTTGACAAGAAAGAGTTTGCCTATTTGATAGGATGTAGAGCTTCCTGAACTGGAAATGACTTACAGATGGAGACATGAAAACCCAGAGTCATAGTCTCCTGCTCTTTCCTCCTGAACAATGCAGACATCCCAACATCACAGTACATTCACACAATCTGAAGATGGCAGCCCTTTCTTCATAGATCTACAAGCAGCCCTCAAGTTTCTATCGTCCTTCAGGGTTGTTTTGCATGTGAATCTCTCTGCCAA
The DNA here is from genome assembly GCA_028551405.1 of Uromys caudimaculatus. Classification (NCBI taxonomy): domain Eukaryota; kingdom Metazoa; phylum Chordata; class Mammalia; order Rodentia; family Muridae; genus Uromys; species Uromys caudimaculatus. The sequence continues at coordinate 107,482 of CM052709.1, forward strand.
CACTGAGTCTCATCAATATTCAAACATGTGAGAAGAAACGTACCTCCAATCTCACTGAGCTCTCCCTAAGAAGAAGCCATCCCCAGATTATGACATAAGAGTCTTATTTAAGCAATCTATCTCCCTTTTGATAACTATGATCAGACAAAATGTCTGTTGTTCTGAAATTATTCCTATACACTTTATACCATGATGCCTGCTCATTTCTGCTGTTCCCACTGCAGTGTGGTTGGTTTGTCCTAAATTCGAATGATTAGCAACCTCTTCATGATAATATGCGCTCTATCTTTAAAAGAAAAAAAAAGCGTTCGATCTTAAGAGAAGTGTTGTCATGTTTGGGATTTATCACTTTTCAGCCTTGCAAAAAGAACAGCTAAAAAGGCCAGGCAACTTCCTAAGCCTCGCATTCATAGAAACGCAACTGTTCACTGGCAAGACACACCAATTAGAGCAAACCAGTTCTTCAGCTCCAATAGCGTTAGTCCACAGCCCCGCCTGCAGCGTAGGACTAGGGACGCGCAAGCGCCCTCCAAGTTGCGGGCGAACCTCCGCGATCCGCTCCAAGTGTTTAACGCTGCTGCCCCACTAGCGAAAGCCGGCAAACACACTGGGCTGCGCATGCGCGCTCCGCGCCGCCGTGCCCATCCCGATCGACACCATCCTAAAACCTCACTGCGCTTGCGGGAAAAAGAGGAGGAGGGCGGGGCGCAGCTAAGGGCGGAGCCAGAGGCCAGGACCCAGCCGCGCGAGCACAGGGGTTTAGCCCGCAGGAAGCCCGGCGTGCGGGGGTGGGGCTGGCGCGCGGGGGCGGGGCTCGGGCCGCCGCGTATTGTGCTGCGGCTGGCCGGTACGGCAGGCCCTGGACCCGTGCGGTTCCCGGGCATGGTGAGCAAGGGGCTGCTGCGCCTTGTCTCTTCAGTCAACCGCAGGAAGATGAAGCTTCTACTGGGCATCGCGTTGTTCGCCTACGCCGCCTGTGAGTGCGTGCACCGTGGGCGGGAGCCCATTCATTCCCGCGCGGCGGGGGAGCGGGCGCTGCGGCCGAGCGGCAGGCTGTTCAGGGCCGGGAACCGGTTCACCGCTTCCACGAGGCTGAACTTGTGCATAGGAGCCGCTGACCGCTTTGCTTGCAGCCCGTTTCCGCGTAGGCCGGGCGTCGGACCGGTGGCCGGTGTTGGGGCCTTTGCCCCGGACGCGGTTGTCACGTTCCCCGAGCTGTAGACACTGCGGACCCGGCCAGCCTTTTGCTCCGCTGGGCAGCTTGTACTGACCTGAGCCGCTATACTGTCCACAGCATCCAGGGTTAGAGTTAGGGTGAACCTCGAGAGTGCGGCGCGGGGACATCCTTGGGGACGGTGCTGGTTAAGTAGGATAAAAATACTATTGGCAGGATCTCTGCTCCGACTGTTTGCTCCGCAGGAAAATTACTCAGCAGCCGAGTGTTGCTATTCTCCGTGGATGTCCTGTGTGGCCATGCTCCAATATCCAGTCCCCCATCCCCCGCCGCGCCGTCAGGTACTCCTCCAGCGTGTCGCGGAAGCAGGCACAGCCTAGGGGGCGGGCGGGGAGGGTGTCTTTGGATACTCAGCCTGGCTATCTGGAGGGGCCCTCAGCTTCTCAGAGGAGGAAAAGTCCAGGTTTTTGGTTGTTTGGTTTTGTTGTTTTTTAGCTGTGCAACTGGGATATTACAGCTGCTATTAATACTTTACCAAGTACCAAAATTGGGCTAAAAATAGCTTTCAGAGTTAGCTTTTTCTGAATCCTGGCCACCCAGGCAACCATACTCAAATGAAAACTGTTAAGTGATTGAGTTTCCAGGGTCTGATTCCCAGGTGAATAGGTACTTCGGAAAGTGGGTTCAACTGATGGGATGAAGGGATTAGTAAGATTCAGAGTGCCTATTGAGGAGGAAGAGGAAGAGTAGGAGGAGGAAGAAGAGGAGGAGGAGGAGCAGGAGCAGGAGGAGCAGCAGAAGCAGCAGCAGCCAGGAAGCTCTAGAAAGGCGTCTGGTTACTAGGAGGTTTTAGATTTGGGTTGCTTGGTAGATCTGATTGGTTTCTGTAAGGAAGAATTAGCCTCAAGTGTGCCCTGTATTGAAAAAGATGATATTCAAGAAAAAGACCCCTTATAGCTGAGTGCTGTTTTATTAGTAATGCCTAAGCTAGCTGAGTGCTTAACTGTATGTATAGATTTGATTCTTATCCTGTCAGGGGTAATATAGGTAAATATGATTATTAATATTGTTTTATGGGTGAGAAAATTAAGAACATGAGAGATTAGCACCTTATCAGTCTTACAGGGCCAAGATTCATTCCAGCCCCAAAGACAGTGATCTGGGTCTAGAACTCCGGTCTTTGGATAGCAGTTTCAGGGCTGATTTACTTAGGGAGGGATTCTGAGGCGAAACATAGGTGTTTAGAATTAATAAATAGGGAGTTTTGAAGCCATAGCAAGAGTTTTAAACCAGTCATTCATTTGACCAGCATGTTTCACTCAAGTCTTTGACATTGTCACTTGTTTGACAGTGGCAGCAAGGCACAGCATGGAGTGCAGAAACACCAGGGTTTGCCATGATGGTACAGAACATAGACCCAATAGTTCCGCACAGAGTTTGCACTTTTGACAGCATCACAATCATCCAATGGGGTTTTAAAACACTTTGTTCTGTGTTCAGCAGGTCTGGGATGTGGCCTGATAGTTTACATTTTTAATAGCTTGGTTTAGCAAGTAATTTCTTGTTTGTTTGTCTTTTGTTGTTGTTTTTTTTTTTTTTTCAAGACATGGTCTCTCTGTGTGTAGCCCCGGCTGTCCTGGAACTCACCTGTAGACCAGGTTGGCCTCGAACTCAGAAATCCGCCTGTCGCTGCCTCCCAAGTGCTGGGATTAAAGGCGTGCGCCACCACTGCCCGGCTTGTTTGTTTGTCTTTTATTTTGTTTGTTTCACCTTGTAGTCTGGGGTGGCTTCAGATTTTCAGCAACCCTGAAGTTCTTCTGAGGGAGATAGTGCTTTGAGAACCATTTGCTTGGAAAGAGAAGGTCGTGAATCCAGTACTCATGTAAAAAAGGTTAAGTTTACAAACTGGTGTGATGGGAGGGGTGGGTTAGAAATCAAGCAAGTTGGATTCCCTGAGAAGCCAGGGTATGAGCTGAGAATGCAGGCTGTGTAGGGGTTAACAGGAGAGAATGCTTTCCAGAAAGAGCAGCACTAACAGAGGTCCTTTGGCACTGAAGACCTAATAGTAGTCTAGTAATGCACAGAAGAACAGTGTTCTGGGAGTGTGAAATCGCAGCACAACAATGAGGTTACCCAGGTAGGCAAGGACTCGAGCAGGCAGCTCAGAGGATGGTGCTGAGGATTTAAAAGCTGCTTAGAGACATTAGTAATGAATAGTAGCGGTAGTCTGAGTTGCTTTGCCATGAAAGTGTTACAGAGCGTCTGATTGGTCATAATAGGATGCTGAAAATGTAGTCTGGTGGCACCTGTGATTTCTTTTTAAAATAAAATACTTATTATTTTTTGACAATTTCACATGTAAACAGTGTTTCTTATACACACCAACTCACCTTTTCCTTTCCCCTAGATACCCCAAACCCCTTCTTTTTTGTTGTTAGTAACCCACTGAGTCCAGTTACTGCTGCCTGTTCAATGTTGATCCATCTTGTTGACATGATCTTGCATAGGTAACTGTAGCTGCAGTGAGTTCATGGCTACAGTGGCTGTGTTGTGTCCTGCAGACAGTATTTTACTGCACTCCTTCCCATCCTTCAGCCCTTTGGTTTGTTCTTTCCTCCTCTTCTCTAAGATGTTGCCTGATGTTGCGGGAGGGGTGACAAAGTCTTGTTTAGACCTGAACACGTGAGGGACTGGTGGTCAGCGCTGGGACCAGATCTCTTAACTGCAGTGAGAAGCTGCTCTGGCCAAGGCTGAGGGCAACACTAACCTGTGGGTCTGAGCATATTTAGAAGCAGTTTGAAAACATGTCTTCTTAGCAGAGCAGAACCACCGTACTAGGTTTGGCCCTGGAGCCTGCTTCTGAGCCATGGCCTTTTAACCAGGTTTATAGCACTAGGTCTGAATCCATTCTTGTGGGGCAGGCTTCAGACTAATCCAGGGCAGTTGAATTACCCTCTGTAAGTTTTGTGACCTTTCAACACTGGCACATCTTGCATGGAAGGTTAGTATTATATATAGCATGAGGGTTGCTTGCAAGGATACTATCTAGGACATATCTCCCCCCAGCAGCCTGTGCAACACCCTTTGCCACTATGAAATGTAGTTAACAGGGAGAATGATTTCATATTGTTTCCAGCTTGATTTCTCTATGTCCTGTAGCCAAAGTGTGCCATCTTCAGCACTGAAGTTTTATCATCTAGTTCTGGTATGCCTGTGTTTTCTAATCACTGTCTCTCCTTACTAGTAATCCTATGCTCTGGTTATAGTAGAACTTCACTGTCACCTCTGTGTAACAATATACAAATACTCCCAGTTATAACACCTTCACCCCTAGTCTGCTTTCTATACATTTTTTTCTTCTAGCGGAGCTTGAACTGTCTGAGCCCTCTTCTTTCCCCAGCCTTTGCTCTTGCTGTAGTAGACCTGTTGTCCTTGCTCTCATACAACTTCTGTGCCAGGGTAGTTCGTATATGTTACCCTAGGCTTACTTAACATTGCTCTTGAGTTCTTTTTCTTAGCCTTTGCATCAGGCCGTGTAGTACTAAAGGCAGTACACATCGAAAGAGCACAGTAACTTCCCAAGGGAATGAATTGAAATTCACTGCAACCATCCAAGTAGCTGGTACAGGTTCAAAATGCTTACCCATAGTGCTTTTGGTCTTCAGCCTAGATAGAATTGAAAAAGAGCTGAGTTTTTGCAAGGGTTGTAGTCAGATATCCTCTGCAAGGTATGTTAGTCAACAGCCTCCTCTGCGACCATCCTCTCTGCACTTAGCAATAGACACCCTACTTCTGGCTCATAATTTTGATGATTTTGGTCTTATTATACTTCTGAATTTTATGCTTCTTGATTGTTTCAGGTGGAGCTGAAATTCATGACTTCATTCTTTGGAAAGTGATGGGCTGTTTGCTTTGTCCACCATACACTTGCTCACCCTATTCCCTTGTCCACACAGTATATTTGAAATCATTTGGTGTTTATGTGTGTGACTGAATGCTGCTGGAAGAGAGCCATGTCCTGTGTTTTGTTCTTGGCTATCTCTCCTGCCCTCTTTTAAATGTGCCTTCTCTCTCTGTATTATGGCTGATTTTCCCTTCTTTTTCCAGTTGTTTTTGTCTAGACTGTAAGTATTAGGGCATCCTTGCGTTGGCACCTTCCAGAAGTGTGGTTGGGGATAAGCTGCCAACCTCAATGTTCCCATCTGCTTGGCTCTGCCTCTACTCAGGTACTTTGACACTTTATCTACAGTCCCTTTTTTTGCCTTCTATTTAAAGACTGAGTGAAGGTAGAATTCCTGAAAAGCATTCCCCCCCCCCCCCCCCGGGATTTGAAAACATTTCCTATTCCTTCTCAGCTTCTAGTATTGTTTGAGAAGTGAGAAACCAGTTCTAATGTTTCTCCAAAATGTCAGGCTCTGCCTTATGCCCCTGATAGGCATTGTTTCCAACCTACTTCCTTTTCGCTGATAGCACTTTCTTTCTTTCTGCTTGGTGGCCTTGAATAGTGGTCCACAGCCTGCCAGAAACAGGGCAGGTATGCTGATCCTTACCTTTGGGCCAGTGTTCTGATGTGAAAGTAAGCTAAGTTGTTTCGGTGAGTTCCTCTTTATCTGGTTTGGCAATTAGCCATGGTTAAGGTGATGGAGCAATTCAGTTCTGCTCTATCTTGTCTTTGAGACTGGCCTCTCACTGATGTGCTAGACTGGCTGGCCAGCGAGTCCAGGGGTCCTCCTGTTTCTCCTTCCCTAGCATTGGGATTATATAGACTTGCACTGCCATGAAAATTCTTTTACTTAGGTTCCGGGAACCAAAATTCAGGCTCTTCATGCTTGTGTAGCAAGCACTTTATCCATTGAGCCATCTCTTCAGTCTGTTTTTATTTGTTAAATATAGAATCCCTCCTACCTCCTGTAAAGATGTATGTGCTGCATTTCATTTGTTTGCTATGTCTCATAAATTTCTGGAATGATCTTACACACACACACACACACACACACACACACACTAGTATTTCTTATGACATTTGCCATTTTTGAAATTTAAAGCCCACATCAGTTGTCCTATACAGCACTGCAATTTTGGATTTATCTGATTGCTTCATTGTTATTAAATTTGGCTGTACATTCTATTATGGACTGAGGCTATAGCTTAGTGACATAGTGGTTGTCTAGCACCAAAAACAATTTTCCTAATTAATGCTTGCTAACTGATATCCATCAGGCGACAAGTAACGTTGAGTTGGATCCTCTGTTAGTGACCCAGACCTGATGGACTGGAAGGGCTAGCTGTCATATTGCTTCACTTACAGGTGCACGGCCCAAACACAACTGTAGGGTCATTCTTGAGGCTGTAAGTATCTGGTTCTCCCACCTGGTCTAGTATTTATATGGGAGGTTTGCAGGTGGTGGTTTTCTAATTTAGTTATTCCTTCTGCACTTACTGTTATCTTTCTGGAACGAAGTTTGTGTCCTTCCCTTTTCTCTTTATGTTTTAGTTTCCAGTAGGTGACTGCTGTTGCCAAAAGTAGTTGGCTTTAGAGCAAGAGAAATGTATTCTGCCATCTTGTTAAGATGGGTGAGGGGAAAAAAAGATGTGTGAGGATTTGTGAAGGCCACCCCTTTTTATTGATGTGTAGTAATCCTCTGAACAGCGCTATAGTTTCTGGACCAGTATCCTGGCAGAGAGGGTAGGGCTCCAAGTACTACTGTAGCTGATAGACCTCTGTGCAGGCTTCCAACAGCTTTGGGAGGCAGGCCCTAACCTCAAGGACATATTTGCAATTTTTTTTTTTTTTTTTTTAAAATGCAAGTGTGAAAATGGGAATCATGTTTTCCTTTTATGGGCTTTTAGATTAATTGACAAAAGTACTTAAAATAGACTCAGAAAGAAGTTTAAGGACCGTTAGTTAGAGGGAAACAACGGAGCAGGCAAGCTATAGATCCCCACAGCTACTGGGAAACGGGGGATGGAAAAGTGGAACAGAGAAAGTCAGGAAAGTAGACGGGCTCAGCAGCAGAGGGCTGTACATACTGCACTGTGGTGCTGGGGTTTCTTTGTAGAAAGAGTGAACAGTACCTTCAGTTGCTTAGAATTTGGGCCAGTATCTGGAAATAAAGAGGGGGAGGAAGAAGTTACAGTTTATGAGTTAGACTGCAGAAAGTAGGCAGGGAGAGTGAGGGGGCAGAGGCAGATTCTTTAGAGATAATAAAAAGGCTCAGAGTGTCCCAGTTGGCAAGCTTAGGGATTTGACCAGTGTCCAGAAATCAGAGAGGAAAAACAGGTTACACTTGAGTTAGAACTCCCCCAAGCTGGCTGGCTTAGAGAACTTAGCAGTAAGGTTGCATAAGCACCTGCATGGAGGGAAGGACTCTGGGATGGATGAGTCCATACATCTCATTAAAGGGTTAGTTATTGTTGTCAACTTTCATGAAGGGTGAAGGGGTGGTCTTCTGGGCAGGTGATTGACAGGCCCATTTGAATTAACTCTTAAGAAAGCAAGCAACAGTGTCTTTGTAATGTTTGTTATACCAGTGCTGTCTAGCTAGCTACCTTGGTGGTTTGAATGCGAATGGCTCCCATATAGATGGTGCTACTGTTTTGGGGAAGGATCAGGAGGTGTGGCATTATTAGACTGGTGGTGGACTTTGAGGTTTCAAAAGCCCAAGCTGTTCCCAGTCTCTTGCTCTCTCTTTCTCCTACTTGTGGATCACATGTTAAGTGCCCAACAGCTACTGCTTCAGTGACATGTTTGCCTGGCTGCCGCCGTGCTCCCTACTGTGGTGCTCGTGGATTCATCCTTAGGAACTATAAGCCTACAATTAAATGATTCCTTTTATAAGTAGCCTTGGTCATGTTGTCTTTTCACAGCAATAGAACGGTAACTAAGAAACCACCTAACACTATTCCTCATGGTTTTAATCTGTACTTTCAGGTTTCAGATGTTTGAAATCTGTTGATATGTCTTTTCTGTTGAGTTTTTAATACACTTTCCTCTCTATTGGGAGTCTCTATTGGGGTGTTAGCCGTCCTTTGTGGTGTTGTAAATGACAGTGTCTCAAGCTTGGTGTGATAGAATACAAGGATATATTTGGTTTTGTTTGGGGTTCTTGGCACAGTTGTCCTAACCCTGGACTATTGGAATATTTTGAGTGACAGGAGTGTTTTCTGCCCCCTTTTAACATACTCAAGTGTATGCCAAGTGAGTTGGTTTAGTCTGGGACCCAAGTTCTCCCAAACAGGCTGGTCATGAGAAAGATTGCCATTGAACTAGAAGTTTCAGCCCCACTCACTGGACTGAGGGTGCTGGACACTGGGCTTGGTACAGTGAGATTTGAGTTTCTTGGTTGGGTTGGTGAAGCTGCTCAGAAGGCATTGGAGAAGGCATGGACGCTGCCCAGTTCGTCTAACCTTGGCTTCTGCTGCTGCTTCATTTGACTTTCTGATTATATACTTTATAAACAAACAGACAAACTATTAATTATAAACAGAGTGCTCTTGGAGTTCTGTAGCTACTCTTAAACTGCGGGTGTACAGGAACTCCTGGTTTGCAGTTGGTCAGATGTACAGGAAGCCTCAGATCACATAAGGTTTTTCAGATGAGAACAGCTCCATACTCTAAAGCCCTTTGCCTATGAGATCCTGATGACAGAATAAATTCTTTTGTTGGGAATCCAGTTTGGTATTTAGAGAGTTGGTGAGTGGTTTCCTGGAGTGGAAAAAGTCCACATATTTGATATCAGAAGCAGGGTTTAAGAGCTGCAGCTCTCCATTATCAAGTTTCCTGTTTCTCCTGTCATTCTTTAGAACTTGATCAAGATAGAGTGCCAAGTGCCTTAGAGAAACAGGCCACCAGAGGAACATGGCATTCTCAGTACAAGGGCAGCTTTCAGCTGATGGACAGCATTTGGATATTGGAGTTGAAGGTAAAGGGGAACCTGAGCAATAGCTACAGGAAGCAGGGCATGAGGAGTCTGAGTTTTGGGGCCCACAGAGGCAGCACACGGAAGATCAGTGGGCTTGGTGAAGAACCTCATATTGGCCTCTCTGCCTTGAATGTTTCCTCTTGTGGATGCTGCCTGGTAGTCGTAGATCTACTGGAGTGTTTTAGCCCTGGCACTACAGGCCATAGCTGGGGACTGACGATGGTCTGGAATTCAGATGAGAAAGTGGAGCCCTGGGAAGTGATTGGGTCATAGCATTGGATGTCTCATGAATATTAATTTCCCAGAGAGCTGGTTTGCAAGTCCACCATGTGACTACATGTTAAGAACATGCTATCCATGATCTATGAGCTCTCATTAGACAAAAGCCTATTTATCCTCATGGTTCCTAGCCTCTGACCTGTATGAACTACAGTTAAGTTGTTTATAAGTCAAGAAGTCTGTGGAACTTGGTCACGGCTGACTGAGCTGACTCACAAACCCACGAATGTTTGTTGTGAAGTCACAGGACTATCATGAATAAGCTTCTAGTTACTGAGACAAGTCACCAGATTCTCTGTGTGCACTGAAAACACCTTTGCCTTTTAAAAATGCCTTTATATTCTGCAAATATGATGGTTTTTAAGAACACCTGAGAGAGTAGACTTGGGCATCGAGGAAAGGAAAGAACAGTCTTTTAGGACTGTCTTTTTTTGGAAAGTGATTTCATTTGTCCTTCAGGAAATTCTGACTTGGGACAAGCCTTGCTATTTCCCTTACAAAATGAAATGTCTCTGCTCTATGTTTTCTAGGGATAAATAAATTCTTAAAACCTATTGTGCAGAAAAGGCCAGTATGTATAAAGAACTGAAGGCTTTTATTGATGAATAACATGGAAACAAAGGCACTGCTGGGGTGAGTTTCACATGAAGGGACTTGCAGGGCAGAAGGGCAACAGAAGCTCTGCTCAAATTGACTTTCAGATTTATTGACCAGTTTCGCCTTCTTGGCTTAGCTATTTTGAGTTTCTCTTTTTTTTTTTTTCCTTTTTTCTTTTTAATTGTGCATAAAATTTTATGTAGTAAACTTATTTCTAGGAATTTATGTTGACAAAAATATGTGTGTACTGTGGGATATCTATCACAGTATTATATACAATGGTGAATTATGAGAAACGTATCAAAATTAAATACAGAATTAATAACTTATGAAATTATTTGTAGACATTCCTATAATTAAAATGCTATTTTTTAGCTAAAACTTTAGAAACCAATATTATCATCATCTTATACTTTCACATTATAAATATGATTAAAATAAATTAAACCACTTTGTAAAAACATTATGCAATTGGAAATTATTTCTGACAGATCAACTCTTACAGTTTTATAGGCCATTCCTTTTTTCTCCTTTGAAATGACAAAGGAAAGTTGACTTAGTCAAAATAGTACACAACCTAATCTCATAAAGCACACATTTAATGTTACTTGTTTTCAGTAGGCTTTGAAAACCTTACTACTGTCAAACTCAACTAGAAATAAGTTGACAATTCCTGACTAAATTCAGAGAAAATAAATACTAGTCTTCTAAAATATACAGGACTCAGCTCCCTAATGAGAAGATAAAATTCAAATATCTCCAATGTTCTCCCTTGAAGATATGTTAGTTTCACTCTGAGCAAAGAGCAACATTCCTTTGCATTTCCCAAGGCCATTACACTGAGATTCATCAGATATCTATAACACTTGCTGAAGTTACCCCTTAAATATTTCTATTTAACCGTTATTTTGATAACTTTTAGTTGAAAGTTGATTTTATTTGATATTAGAATGGCTACTCCAGCTTGTTCCTTGGGACCATTTGCTTGGAAAATTGTTTTCCAACCTTTTACTCTGAGGTACTTTGTCACTGAGGTGAGTTTCCTGTATGCATCAAAATGCTGGGTCCTGTTTACGTATCCAGTCTGTTAGTCTATGGCTTTTTATTGGGGAATTGAGTCCATTGATGTTAAGAGATATTAAGGAAAAGTGATTGTTACTTCCTGTTATTTTTGTTGTTAGAGGTAGTATTATGTTTGTGTGTGTAGTGGCTATTCCTGATTGTCAACTTGACTATTTCTGGAGTGAACTACAATCCAGAATTAGAAAGCTCACCAGTGATTCAGATCTTGAGACTGGAAGACACAAGTTTCTGACCTGGATCTTGGCATGGAGATCGTGAGGCATAGTGGCCATGAAAAGCTTAGATCCAGGCAAAGTAGTACATGCCCTTAATCCCAGGAGACTGAGGCAAGGAGATCTCTTAAGTTCAAGGTCAGCCTGGGACAAAGCAAGTCCCAGATCCAGGCATGGTAGTACACACCTTTAGTCTGGGCCACTCCTTCTGCTGGAGATGTACATAAGGACATTGGAAGAAGGAAGATTAATTGGTCTTCTTTGCCTGCGAGCCTGGTGGGACTGAGCAACTGCTAGATCCTCAGACTTTCATTCACAACTGCTGCTGACCATTTTTGGGGAGTTGAACTACAGACTCTAAGTCATCAACAACTTCCCTTACTATATAGAGACTACCATAAGTTCTGTGACTCTAGAGAACCCTGATTAATACAGTATGGCTATCTTTTGGGTTTGTTGAAAGATTACTTTCTTGCTTTTTCTAGGGTGTAGTTTCCCTCTTTGTGTTGGTATTTTCCATCTATTATCCTTTGTAGGGCTGAATTTGTGGAAAGATACTGTGTAAATTTGGTTTTGTCATGGAATATCTTGTTTTCTCTGTCAATGGTAATTGAGAGTTTTGCTGGGTATAGTAGCCTGGGCTGCCATTTGTGTTCTCTTAGGGTCTGTATAATCTCTGTCCAGGATCTTCTGGCTTTCATAGTCTCTGGTGAGAAGTCTGGTGTAATTCTGTTAGGTCTGCCTTTATCTGTCACTTGACCTTTTCCCCTTACTGCTTTTAATATTCTTTCTTTGTTTCGTGCATTTGGTATTTTGATTATTATGTGACGGGAGGACTTTCTTTTCTGGTCCAGTCTATTTGGAGTTCTTATATGTTCACGGGCATCTCTTTCTTTAGGTAAGGAAAGTTTTCTTCTATAATTTTGTTGAAGATATTTACTGGCCCTTTAAGCTGGGAATCTTCGTTCTCTTCTATACCTATTATTCTTAGGTTTCATCTTCTCATTGTGTCCTGGATTTCTTGGATGTTTTGTGTTAGGAGCTTTTTTGCATTTTGTATTTTCTTTGACTGTTGTGTCAATGTTTTCTATGGTATCTTCTGCACCTGAGATTCTCTCTTCTATCTCTTGTATTCTGTTGGTGATGCTTGCATCTATGACTCCTGATCTCTTTCCTAGGTTTTCTAACTCCCAGGTTGACTCCCTTTGTGATTTCTTTATTGTTTGTTTCCATTTTTAGATCCTGCATGGTTTTGTTCAATTCATTCACCTGTTTGGTTGTGTTTTCCTGTAATTCTTTAAGGGATTATTGTGTTTCCTCTTTAAGGGCTTCTAGCTGTTTACCTGTGTTCTCCTGTATTACTTTAAGAGGGTTATTTATATCCTTTTTGTTTTGTTTTGCTTTTGTTTTTTGTTTTTTTGAGACAGGGTTTCTCTGTGTAGCCCTGGCTGTCCTGGAACTCACTCTATAGACCAGGCTGGCCTAGAACTCAGAAATCCACCTGCCTCTGCCTCCCAAGTGCTGGGATTAAAGGTGTGCGCCACCACTGCCCAGCTTATTTATGTCCTTTTTAAAGTCCTATCATCATCATGAAAAGTGATTTTAAATCCAAATCTTGCTTTTCCGGTGTGATGGTGTATCCAGGACTTGCTTTGGTGGGAGAATTGGGTTCTGATGATGCCAGGTAACCTTGGTTTCTGTTGCTTATGTTCTTGCACTTGCCTCCTGCCATCTGGTTATCTCTAGAGCTACCTGCCCTCCCTTTATCTGACTGGAGCCTGTCCTTCCTGTGATCCTGCTTGTGTTAGAACTCCTCAGAGACCAGTTGTCTCTGGGATCCTGTGATTCTGGGATCCTGGAATCCTGAGATCCTGGGTGTGTCAGAGCTCCTGGGATCCTGGGATCCTGGGCGTGTTAGAGCACCTGGGAGTGGAGCTTCCTCTGGGTGTTGTGGGACTGGCTGAGGAGTTGGCACCCAAGGTCTGCTCAGGGCACTGTTCCAGACCGGAAGCAGCCTACTTTTAGTTTCTTTAATGAAAATAAGTAGAACAACTGAAAACATTTGGCCTCTTCAAACAGCCTGTTTTTCAAAGGGAATCTGAATGTTCTAGAAAAGAAAAACAGTATTGTCAGGGTGTTGAGATCTTGCAGTGGTATTTTTAGTATCTTTGAGCATTTTTATAGCATTTTCAGAAACTGAAAACAGAACATGGCAATTCTCATTGGCATAAATACTGTAGTTGCTGGGGTCTCACTTATGTCTTTGTTTTAAAGAAGGGAGCAGGCAGCTAGGTTATGTCAGCAGCAGCAGACTTAAGTGTGGGGGTGGCTCAGCTTTAATTCTATACCTGAGATGCCCATTGGAGCGCTAGTGATAGGCAGGTTTTTTGGGATGACCAGGAACTAACTGTAAAGGGTCCTTAAAAGGAGATGATGCCAAATTGGGGTTTTTTTCTTTCTCTTAGATTCCTTTGTAGTTGTGTAGTTTACTTCTAATTCCCTGTTCTCTTTATTCCAGTGCACTTTATTACTTAAAAAACCACAGTGGCTGTCTTTGGTTCTTAATATAGTGCAGTCCCCCATCCCCCACCCCTCCCATGAGGCATTCTGTGCCCTCTTCAGCTTCCCCCACCCCACTGTGTTCTTTACCCCTGTAGCTGCAGTAAGAGTTCTGGAGAAGGAGTGACAGCCCACTGGGTTACCCGGGTGTCTTAAAGTGAGGAGTTTGATTGGGAATGTACTCTATTTTACGATGGGGAAACTGAGGCATACAGCAGTTATATAGTTTGCTCTGGTCTAGACTGGCAGTGACTCTTTGTTGTATCATGTAGGGACCAAAAAATTCCTATGACATTTTCTAGCTTTTAGGTAGGATTGTTTTAAAATGATGATAAAATATACTGTTTAACATAAAATTTACCACTTGAGCTGTGTTTTTATGTGTTAAGATCTGATCCAGCCTATGTTTTAACCGTTTCTAAATACATGGTTCCGCAGTGCTGTGTATTTTCACGTGATTTTCACATGTCCCCAACTGATGCTGCACACCTGTTTAACGCCTCCCCCGCCCTCTCCCTAGCTTCAGGAGGCTGTGCTTCTTATCATTTGAATACGATCATAGAAAGAACTTCCAGTTCATGTATTCATCCCCCCCCCCCCGTGTGTGTGCGTGTGTGCGTGTGTGTGTGTGTGTGTGTGTGTGTGTGTGTGTGTGTGTGCGTGCCTGGCGTATTTACTTAGGTTCATCCACATTGTAGCATAGAATTTCCTTAAGTCTAAGTGATATTGTACTTATTTATCACATTCTGTTCATTCATTCATCAGATCATAAATGCATGCAATGTATTTGATCATGCTTACCTCCTGCTCCTCCCCATAATTCTTTTTTCATTTAATACAATTTTATTTATTCTGGTGATTGTGTACACAATTTGGTATGTGTATGAAAGTCAGAGGATAACTTCTGGGGAGTCAGTCTTCTTTTTAGCTTGTTGTAAAGTCCTCTTGTTGTTTCTGTTTGTTGTTGCTGTGTTGTGTACTTCATGGGCTTTGTCAAGTCTTCTGCATAGTTGCTGTGATTACAACTGTGCCCTCCCCCCCCCCCCCCAGCCTTTTTAAAGTGGATTCCAGGGAGTGTTTGTGGCAAACACTTTCACCTCCTGAGCCATCTTTCTGGTTCCAGTTCTTCAGGCTCTATACTCAGAATTAGAATAGGTAGGTCATATTGTGTTTTGAATTTTTAAGGAACCATCAGTTTTTTTCCACAGCAGCTGTATTGTGTTCTTTCCACCATTGAGATACAGACCCAACTCATAGCTCATTCTTTTGTTATGGCAGCCATCCCAATGGTCCTGAGGTAGGTGTGTAAGCTTTTAATGATATAAATCCTGAAAGAAATGTAACTTCGAGGCAGCTCTAATGGGATGGAGTATAGGAGGGAGCGGGGGTATAGTCAGCTGTGTATATTTGTGGAATCCTATTAGAGATCAAACCAGCCATGATTGAAGATACTAAAATATGGTACTGAGCATACATATATTTTTCATCTGAATAGTCCCTAAACAAAAAGCACAAATATAATATTTAATATTTATTAAGTTATCTAGAGATGATTTAAAGTGTATGTTAGTTTATATACAAATACAAAGGGAGGAGGACCTGAGCTTTTGTGAATTTTCCATGCCTGAGAGGAGCCCGGGAACCCTGGCTCCATGGACATCCTGGAGGAGGACCTGAGCTTTTGTGAATTTTCCATGCCTGAGAGGAGCCCGGGAACCCTGGTTCCATGGACATCCTGGAGGAGGACCTGAGCTTTTGTGAATTTTCCCTGCCTGAGAGGAGCCCGGGAACCCTGGCTCCATGGATACCCTGGAGAACTAGATTTGGCTAAATTGAATTTGAAGGTATTTTCTTTTCCACCTGCTCTTTTCTTAATGGTGGGTGATCCAGCAGCCTCCTCTCTTCCTTCACTGGACTTTTGATGTGGTTAAGGGGGAGGAGGGAGCTGCACACTGTGGTGGTCCTAGGTGGGCTATTGTCTGTTTGTCTACATCAGATTCTCCATAGCTTCAGTTCCCTGAGTTTGGTTAATGGGAGACATATTCTTTTAACCAAACAATAGTGATCTGTTTGGCCACTGTGCACTGTGGCTGCAGGACCCTCGGTTATTCTGCGCATGGTGGAAATGAATCTGCTTTTTAAAGAAATCAGTCTACTGTACACACTTGCCTTGCTGTACACACGTACCCTGTTATGTTCTACCATGGCTCCTCCAGAACCCCCTTCATTCCTACTGCCTTTACTGCTCCATGATGGCAGTTCTTTCCACTCTTCAGAGTTTCCCACCTGCAGCCTACTGCTCCCACTACCTGCAGCCTACTGCTCCCACTACCCGCAGCCCTCCCCTTCCCTCTCCTTTCCTTGTTACTCTTGGTCACCACTCCTCTTGCAACACTCCTATCTCCATGCATACTTTACTCTGCTGGCCCTACCCCCAAGTAGTGCTTGTCAGGGCACACTGTTAGCTTGATCTCTAGGAACAACTGTGTCACATAGGGTCTGTCCATATGAATGACCACCCCTGTGGAAAATGAGCCTAGAGTGCCTCCTCGGTTAGGGTTCAGCCCACTGAGGGTCCTACTAATGGAATGAGGAACAGGTGCAAATTGTGCCCCTGGGCACTTAGTTTAGAGTTGGGCATCCTAGACCCCCTTCGCCATATTCTGGCCCTCTTTGCCCCTATGAGCTCAAAATGAAAAGACTGATTTAACCATTCAAAAATGTAAGGGTTTATTCTTAAATTTCTATAAATCTACAAAGAAAAATAAGCTCTTAGCATGTGAAAGGTAGAGCAGGAAATACAAAGAGAATGGTCACAATGCTTGTAATTTACATGCAGAGAAATGTTTTCGAGTCCTGAAAAGGCCAAGTTCAGTTCTGCATCTAGAAAGTCTCTGTTTTGGCCCTCAAAAAAAGTTTTGTAATTTCTTTCTGTAGATGTCTTTTTTTTTTTTCCCTCCCAGTGAATCTCCTTTCCCTCTAAAGATCCAGCAGCGATTCTGTTACATCTTCAACAGCGAGCAGGAGCGTTAGCCTCAAGGCCGAATACAGTAAAAAGAGTTATCCTCTTCTGTGGTCATTCTCGGTAACTTAGGTGGCGTTAGAGGAAGTGTGTCACTGGAAAGTGTTGTGGTACTTGTAGTTTGCTTTCTCTGCTTGGTGCATATAGTAAAGTACTCTGTCCCTGATAACATGCTTGCCTCTCCTCCACCTAATGGACCTATGATCCCAAGTAAACCTTTAGTTCTAGAAGTTGGTGTGGTGATTTGTCACAGCAACAGAAAAGTAATCTGAGTTTGGAGGGAACATTGGACTGCAGTGGTCATGCAGGACTTGGCTGTGCTGAGTGGAGGGCAGTCGCGCACTCAGGAGTGGTGCGGAGCGAGCTTGCCTCAGCATCTCCCTGCTTTCCATTAGAAAGACCCATGTGTGTTGAGATGCAGACCGTTTGAGGACGGGATGTGCAAGTATGATGGAAGAAGTCAGAAGGTACTCTCCTGCTATTACAGTGATAGTTAGATGACAGCGTGAGGTTTGAAGGGAAACTCAAACCGTAGCAGTAGGAGTTCATGATGTAAGCCTAGGGGTATGAGCCACTGATAACGGTTTTGTAACTGGGAATCGGACCTATCAGCAGGGGCTGGCTAGAGGTTGGGACCTACCGGGCCAGGCTAGAGACACAGGGAAATCTGATGAGTCTTTTGTTGTGCAGGAGACACACAGAACATACCAGTCACAACTTTCAGTCCCCATTGTCATGAGGTAACCTTTCTGCACATACAAACAGACCTGCTCTGTGAGGATAGAGGAGGCTGCAGTTAGAGTGTGGGCAGCTCTATTCAGTGAGGTTCCTGTTGCCTGGCCTTTAGCATCTCAACTCTGTCTGTAGTAGGAAGTAGAAAAGGGAAGTTATGTTTCTGCATGTCTCCTCTCCTTTTCCTTTTGAAGGATGAAAACCAGCATCTTGAATCTTTTAGCTAGTTAGACCAGAAGTTCACTGTTGCTCTTACTTGTTGGATGTTCTTTTTTGCTGGGGGGGAGGATTTTAATTGGGTCACTAGAACTCATCCATGGTTTTAATCACATGTTTACTACCATGTAGTCTTTGCTTTGTTGGGATTTTGAAGCTATGTAAGGCCCATCTTCCCCAGGGGCAGCTGATGTTTCATGGTGGTGAGGGAGTAATGCGGTTAGGTTGTCAGCAACCTCATTCACTGGGCGGTCAAGATTTCCTCAGATCTATGTCTTGTTCCCTCCCATGTCTAAAGACAGTCTGCCTGTGTAAATGGGTTGCTTTTGATGAGGAAGGTGGTCTGGTTGTAATGAAGCTCATACTTCAGTGCTGGAAACGATGTCTGAACATCTGTGTGTTAAAGGGGGTGATGGATCCGGCTCTACTCTGATTCAGGTTGTTTCACTACTTTAACTACCATTATATTGTATCATGGCCTTTGTGGGTTGGGAATTCATGTCTGGAGCTTTGGTCATATTAAAATCAGACAACCACTGGGAAGACTCACTAGCACATGGCTTCTTGGCTAACTCTGGAATGACACACTCAGCACTGCTGTCAGTGTGTACACATACTCCCTGACCAGCCTTCTTCCATGGTTACTCGGCCCCCAGACTGACTGTCCTAGCAAGTGAGGCAGCACCAGGCTGGCTGTGTCCAGCTTCAGAAGTCACTTCGATTCTCCTTGTAATCAAAGCAGCACAACGCTTATGGAGTTCAGAGATGAGACACAGAGCTACAGACTGTTGAGATAAATATTATAAATGCAATCTTAGAGTCCCTGTTATGGCTTGAATGAGAACGGCTCCATAGACTCATATATTTGAATACTTAGTTCCCAGTTGGTTGAACTGTTTGTGAAGGATTCGGAGATGAGGCCTTGTTAGTGCAGGTTTTACATGAGGGTGGGCTTTGAGGGTTTTTTTTTTTTTTTTTAAAACCTGAAAACATAACAAATTTTAATTTCACTGTTAACAGCTCCTTAAGAAATATAGAACGAATATCCCTATTTGCAATGAAGGTCATATTTTAAAAGTTCAGAGCTAACCTCATCTCACCAATAAGAAGAAAATGGCAAGACGCCCACTCTTGTAACTTTTACTTAACACAGTACTAGCCATAACCAGAATAATTAAGAACAAAACAAATTAAAAGGCACTCAAAATGGAAAAGAAGTTTAAAATGACTGCAGACAGTATAATCTTACATATGAGTCCCCAAACCTCTACCAAAAAGCAACATTAAAGAATCTAAGAATCCAGTTATTTCACAACATAAAACCAAAATATAACAATCAACAGTCTTTCTAAATATTGATTCATCCTATTCATGAAAACAAGTTATCTGGATTTTCCTCATTTATTTGCATCTTTTATTTATTTCATCAATGTTTTATAGTTTTCAGATATAAATCTTCTTGATTTTCTGTTTTACTTTTTTATTTAAGTAAATGAGATTATTTTCTCAATTTTGTTTGTGGGGCTTTTAGGTTTTAAGAGCTCACATCATTCCCAGTTAGTATTTTTCTGACTCTGTTTATGGATCAGATACAAGCTCCTAGCAACTGCTTTAGCACCATGCCTGCCTGCTGCCATACTCCCTGCCATGATGGTCTGTAGACTCACCTTCTAAAACTATAAGCTCCCCACTATGGACTCCATAGGGTCATGTATTTGATTGTTTAGTTACCAGGGAGCAGAACTCTTTTAAAGGATTAGAAGGATTAGGAAGGTGTGGCCTTGTTAGAAGTGTGTCACTGAGGATGGGTTTTATTTAATGTTTCAAAAGTCCATGCCAAGCCCATTCTTTCCCCTTCTCTCTGCTTGAAGATCAAAATGTAACTCAGCTACTGCTCTAGCACCGTGCTCCCCACTATGCTGATGACTGACTAAACCACTGAAGTTAAGCAAGCCCCCAGTTAAATGCTTTCTTTTATACGAGTTGTGTTAGTCATGGTGTCTCTTCACAGCAAAAGAACAGTGACTGAGACAGTCCCTTTGTATAAAAACACGGGACACCATAAAGCTTTTCCAGAAGCACTGGGTCAGGTGAGGCATTTGGTTCACTAAGCACTCAGAAGAACTAGAGGCAGGCACTAACCTGTCCAGAGCAGAATGAGTGCAGCAGTATTGTTCTGGATCTTCCTCTGCCAGTTATGCTTGAAATGAGTTTAGGGTACCCTCTGTGTGTACAATTTCTGTTCTGAATAGTTTGTAAATTAAAGTGATCTAAATTAAACTGAGTGGTTGCAATAACTGCTCATCTTCCTGAACTGCTGAGTGTCCTCCATAGGGGGATAGGCTTACTGCCCACCAGGGACTTCCTTTAGGTTAATGATACTCTGAAACACTTGTCATATGGCATCATAGTTAGGGATTAGCTTCAAGGACAGTTTTGGACATGAACATAGTGCCATTCTTCCCTGCAGATAGTTTTTAAGTGAATATAATAAATAAGGTGTATGTGGTAGCTTATATCAATAATCTTAACACTCAAGAATTTGAGGTAGGCAGATTCTAGTTGGCTTGGGCTACATAATAAGACCCAGTTTCGAAAACAAACCATTCAAGTAGAGGGTGATAGTGCACACCTTTAACCCAGAAGCAAGTGGATCAGTGAGTCCAGGGCCAGCCGGCACTACATAGCAAGTTCCAGGGCAGTCAGGTCTGCATAAAGAGGCTGAATGAAAAAAAAAAAAAAAAAAAAAAGCAGACAATTTAGAAATGCTTTATTTAGTATATCTTACTTTAATTTTTCAGATTTCTTACTTTCTTCCCACTTTAGTGTGCTAGCTCAGTTTTTTTCCCCTACGACTTCCCTTCTCTTCTGCTTGGGAAGTTTTGGTGTTTGTTTTTTTTTGGGGGGGGGGGCAGGGTCAGCTACATTCTCCTTTTTTGACAGTGAGGTTTCTTGGGAGGGATTCTTTGGATACTGATACAGTCAGAATACAGTGACAACAAAAAGATGCCTGGGCTCATTGGAAACTAATCTTAAGGTCTTCCCAATTTCATACGGTGCCCAGCCCTGTCAGCAAGGAGATTTGTACTCACTGTGTGTGAATTCCCTATATCCGAACAGGAAAGAATGTTCGGACTTCACATTCACAACAAAGGTGTCTATGAAATAGTCCTCTGCTTGGTAATTTAAAGTGATTTTTTTTTTTTTTTTTTTTTTTTTTTGCGTGCTCTAGTACTGGTTTAATATCCCTTATCTAAAATAACTGGGGCCAGACTTGTTTCAGATTTTTAGAGTTTTTTTTAAAGAGGAATTATTTGCATGTCCTTGAGTTGTCTTAGGAAGGGAACTGACTCTAAACACAACCTTCATTTGTTTCTTACATGTGCAATGTGAAGATAATTTTATACTCTAAATAATTTTCAGCATGAAACTGACTTTCATGGTATGAAATTCCCTGATTGTACTAACATCATGCCAAGGTCCAACGTTTTGCATTTGGGCACATTTCAGACACCAGATTTTGAATTAGGGATCCTCAAGATTTTTATGTGTTTATATCATGTATGGTAAGATGCCATTGTTGGGTCATGACTAATTCTATGCAGTTACTAGAGGCAACTGTGCTCGGGCACTTGGTTGATAACCTGCCTGTCAGGTGCCTATAACCAGAGTGGATGAGACTGAAGGAAGTGGGTAAGGGCTGAATGAAATGTAACCCAGTGTCTTCTTTGGGCTCTGGCTGTATCACTGTCATGCATAGAGAGAGCTTGGATCGAACTCTGGGTCTTTAGGGCATGCGATTCTTCCCTCCTTTCCTCCTTCCCTCCATCTCTTCCTCTCTCCTTTCTTCCCTCTCTTTTTTAAAGAAATGAATCTTTCTTAAACAGTATGTTGAGGACAAAATGTTTTTCAAAGCATATCCTTGAATTCCAAATGCCAGAGCTATAAGAATACATGGAAATCTTATTTTCTACTTTTTATAGTCTTCATTTTTCTGAAAACAGAGTATATGTTTTATTGTCATTGTGAATGCTAATTTTTTTGTGAACTTTGAATAGCATTTAAAAATTAAAATTTGATCAGTTGGAATCCCTGAATATTGTAGAGTTAAATACTGAGATATATATATATATATATATATACATATATTTTTCTTCTTTCTCTTGCAGCTGTTTGGGGCAACTTTGTTAACATGAGGTAATTGTTTTTAATTGCTTGGGCATTATGTTTGGGTTTTATAGACTCATTTGTAACTCAGTTGGATCATGGGTTGAGTATTTTTTGATGAAGCTGTTATGCTGTTTACACATCGGTGTGTTTCATGTCTTGCGTGGGTGTTCTCAAGGGATACAACTGATTTTAGAGTTTATCTTGGCAAAGTTCAGATGGAAATGATGGTCACTCAGTGTTGCCTGTCTCCATCCTCCTCCTCCTGTAGATGTACACAGTTGACACTTCCTTTTAATACTCGCATTCTGGGTGGCTTGAGTGGGAACATTAGGGCCTTTTACACAGTTCTTCTAGAAGGATAATGTCTTAGAGAAATCATGGTTGCCTTTTTGCCTCAGGAAGCCAGCTACAGGTTGAGTTGTCCATATCTCCAAAATGCTTGGGAACAGAAATATTTAGATTTTAAAGGGGTTTTGTTTATTTTCTTTTTCATATTTTGGAACATTTTTGCTTATAAAATGAAATTGTGGGGGCTAGGACCCATGTTTAAATACAGGGTTCACTTGTGTTTCTTATCTATAAATAGCCTGAAGGTGACTTTATAAATACTTTTGGTGTTTTGACCTGGACTTAGCACTTGATGTGAGCTGTGGAATTTTCTTGTTGGTGCTCACTGTTTCAGATTTCAGGGTATTTTGGGATGTTTGGTCTAATCTAGACGTGGTTGTCTACACCTTCTTCCTTTTTGGAGTTAAAGCTTATGGTACTCTCTAGGTTGAGTGTGTATGCATGCTGTTTTGTTTTACTTTTTTTTGGGGGGGGGA
The DNA here is from genome assembly GCA_028551405.1 of Uromys caudimaculatus. Taxonomy (NCBI): domain Eukaryota; kingdom Metazoa; phylum Chordata; class Mammalia; order Rodentia; family Muridae; genus Uromys; species Uromys caudimaculatus. The sequence goes on from CM052709.1 coordinate 130,272, forward strand.
CATAGTATTACAATGAAGTACAGGCTACTTTTGAACTTACAGTGTAGCCCAGGTTGCCTCAAGTCCATGATCCTCAGTGCTTAGCTTCCCAAGTGCCAGTATTAAAGCCATTAATTACTGAACTGGCTTTATTTTTTTTTTTTTTTTAATAAGCAGGGGGATACTTGTAAAGATTCAAGATCCAAGGAAGAATTCTTGTGTAATAAATTAAAAAATACACTTAAAAACTCAACCGAAGTGTAATAAGCATTTATTGTGCAAGCAGGCTTGCTATGTTAGAACAGTTTTCTGCTTAAAGAAACATTTGCTCTACTTCGTTATCTCCTAGTATCAGGATGTGGAACGGTAGCTGTTTGTGATGGGGAGGTTGGCTTTGAGATCTTCAAGTTTCTCAAAAAAAAAAAAACAAGCTGGCTTCCCCAGCCCCTAGTAGCCTCTTCTTGTGGATTTGGTTTTGTAAGCTGGGTGGGCCTATGTTGATCTGATTCCCACTGCCAGTGTGTGTCTCCTAACAAAGATGGCTGTGTGTGGAGAGCTGGGGTGCTCAGTTCTCATTTAGAGGTACTCTGTTTTTACTTGGAAAAGCTCCATTTTGTGTTAAATCCCTGAGAAAGCCCAGTAGACAAACACAGACTCCTGTAGACACTCTACATCCTGCATCATAAAATTTCTTGTTGGTTGTAACATGGGTGAGCTTATTTAGTTTAAAAGAAGCAATCTGTTGTGTAGAACCACTTGTTTATAGGAGATTCCTTCATACTGTCTTATTGGTGGCTAGTACTTGAGCAAGATGGGCAGAGGGTCTGTAAGTAGGATTTGTTTTGGCCTAACATCTTCAAGGCACAAAGTCTTTCAACTGATTTCAGTTCTGTAGCTTTCTACTCAACAGGTCTATCCAGGAAAATGGTGAACTTAAGATCGAAAGCAAGATTGAAGAGGTTAGTCTATTTTCTGTTTTGCTTGTATTTCATTTGTGTATCTGTCAATCTTCCTTTGTGATACTATTTAGTGCTTCTGAAACTCAAACATCATTCTGTTCTGTTTGTTAGTCTATAGACCATTTGCCCTATTAAAATTTGTCTTGCTTATGCTATACAACCCTCCAGTGTTTAGCTAGGACAAAAGTAGGGGGAGGCCTGTTTGCTTTAAAATTGATTTTGTTCTTGTTCCAGATTGTTGAACCATTAAGAGAGAAAATCAGAGATTTGGAAAAAAGGTATGCACATATTTTTTGTTTTGCCTTTAAAAAAAGTCTTAGATGTATGACAGTAAATATTGGTGTTTAAGAGTGTTCCTCTCAGTTGAGTTCATTATATAGGAAAGTTACATATGAACTTAGAGGACATAAAAATTCTCATGAGAGATCTTTTCCTTCTGTAAGAAGCTAAGTTCTTAATAATTGAATGTAGTGGTGGTTGTTTAGAGACAGGGTCTCCTTTTGTTGCTCAGATTCTCCTAGAGCTCACTGTATCCATACTGGCCTGGAGTTCGCAGTCCTCCTACGTAGTCTTCTGAATGTCTGAATTACACACATGTACTACCACACCAAGTCCTGGTTGTGGTATTTTAATACATTTTAAAACCATTTATTATTAAGGACTATTTCCTAAGAAAGCAATAGATTTCCTTTAGGAAAACAAAAGGAAGATTTTGTTTGTTTGCTACGTGTTTTAAGTTAATTTTTACTGTGATTTTTGCTGAAGTCTAATGAGATCCTAAGTTTTTAAAAAAAAAAAACTTCTAAAATTAAGCCTGGGAGATACTTAAGTGGAAAGTGCTTATCCTGTAAGAATGAGGGCTGGAGTTAGGATCCCCAAACACACATGAAAATCCTATAGTAGATGTGCAGCTCCTGCAATGCTGGTAAGACAGTTGATTCTCCTGCCCAATTCTTTGGATTTTTGTAGAATACTTTTTCCTCATGATTAGCCACTCCCTATATATACACCTTCTTCCCCACTCTACACTCTCTTGATTTTTTGTTGTTAATTTTTGGTAATGCACTGAGTTCTATTAGTGATTCTTGCTGGAATGTTGACTGATCTTGTTAGCCTGATCTTGTGCTGCTGTGAGTTCATGGTACAGTGGTCATGTCGTGTCTCCAAAACAACATTCTTCCTCCTCTTCCTCTGGCTCCTAGAGTCTTTCTACCACTTCTGCAATTCTGATGAGCCTTGGGGTAGGGACATGGGTATAACACTTAAGGCTGAGAACTAAACAGTCAGTTGTTCTCAGCACTTGGACAGCTTATGAGTCTGTGCATTAGCTATTGCCAACTGCAAACAGAAGTGATTCTGGCCAAGGTTAAGATATAAGCTCTAAGGAATTTAGAAAAAAAGAGTTTATTTGGGTTTATGGTTCCAGAGATAAGAATCCATGATGGCAACAAATGACAGACATAGCAGTAAACTTATATCTTAAACTACAAGAAGCAGAGAGAGGCAGGCAGGCTGGCAGGCAGGCAGGAAGGGAGGGAGGGAGAGGGCAGGGGACCTAGAGAACTAGAAATGGTGTGTCTTTAGCTCTCTTGGAGCTTTGCTGTAGTGACACGCCTCCCCCAGCAAGGCTACACTACCTAAAGGCCCACAAACAGCACCATCAGCTGGGAACCAAGAATTAACATGCAGGACATTTCTCATTCAAAGTATCATAGATCACTCCTTGGCCTCCATAGTGCAAAATGCATTTTGTCAAGCTTTAAAGGTCTCCATAGTCTTTTACAGTTACAACATTGTTTAAAGGGCCATGATCTCTTCTGATATTTTATGTAATATCTTAATTGCAACCTTCAGTAAAATCAAAAAATAAATTATATACCACTAACATATAATGGCACAGAAGATCCATCGCTATTTTTAAATGGATGAAGGGCAAACTCCATATCCTTTAGTTCCATGTCTGAATTTGGTGACTTTAATTTTAAAGGGTTTACATGGCTCTACCCCTCCATCTTTGATACCTTTCTTGGGCTGGCTCAACTTTGTGTATACCACTTCCTTTGGCAGGCACCTCATGGCTCTGGCATCTCCAATGTCTTGCGGTTACCAACACAACCGAAACTTTACTTTTACAACTTCGCGAAATGAGTTCTCAGGGCCTTTGCATAGAGACTTCTCTGACACATGTTGACTGGCTTTGGAGGCTCTCTGAAACTGCGGTGGATGATTCTATAACCCCTTCACTCTTATATTCTTGATGCCTCTAAAGACAGCACAGTATGGAAAACATTGTCATGCCACTTGGGATGGACCCTGGTCCCCTGGAACCACATTAACATAGGCTTTCTTGATCGCAATTGCCTTTCAGATGCAGAAAACATCTTATGGTTTTTCTTTTTTTGAAGTTGGAAGCTTAGCTGGGTGGGATCTCACCCTGAGCACACTCTTCCCATTCTTTGTCCCAGTTCAGAGAAACTTCTCCATTGAGGCACTAGTCTTTTTAATGATTGCAGCCTCTTTTCCACCAAGTTTTGGCTGTACCATTTTAAGATTCTCAGTGTCCCTTTTCTCTGAAAACTATAACAGTTTGTATTTATTCTGTCCTGTTTGTTCTGTTTTATTGTAGACCCTCGTAAGACTGACTGCTAACAACCATGCTACAGGCTCTATAATAGGGCTGTCTGAAATCTCCTTTGCCAATTAAATAAGCACTTTACTTTTAAGTTTACCATGGTCAAATTCTTAGGATAAGGACAGAAAGCTGTCCTATTCTTTGCCACAGTATCACAGAACAGTCTGTAAACCTAGTTGCTAATATTGTTCTTCTCTGAATCCTCTTGAACAAGGCCTCTGCTGTCTGCATGACTCTTAGTACTACTGTCTTCCAAGTGCCTACTATAATGGCCTTGGGTTTATTTTTGTTTAGAGTGAGTTAATGATCTAATATTCTTCTGCATATAGAAAGTCAATTTGTTAAAGATGCTCCCTTTTCTCTGATATGCATTTTTTGGCACCTTTGTTAAAAATCAGGTGGCTGTACTTTTGTGGCCTGTATCAGAGTCCTTGGTTCTATTCCATTGGTCTATGTGTCTGTTTTTGTGTCAGTACCATGTTGTTTTTATTACTATGGCTCTGTAGTGAAACCTCAGATCAGGAATGGTGATACCCCCATAGTATTCAGGATTTCTTTGGCTTCTGGGTTTTGCTTCCATATGAATTTTAAGAGCTCCCCTTCCCCAATCTGCAATGATTATTAGAACATCATTAGAATTTTGATATGGAATCTATAGATTGCTTTTGGTAGAGTAGCCATGTTCACAGTGTTAAGCCCATCAATCCATATGCATGGAAAGTCCACCTGTTACTATTGGCTTTCTCACTTTCTCCATCATCTTAACGTTTATGTCATCGAGGTTTCCCCACATCCTTGGTTAGCTTTATTCTGATTTCTTTCTCAGTGTATTTATCAATGGTATATAGGAATGCTACTGAGTTTTTAATTGTTGATTTTTGTATCTCGCCTTTGCTTGAAAGTGTTTATCAGGTCTAAGAGTTTTCTAGTGGAGTCTTTAGGGTCTTAAATCTTACAGTGATATCATCTGCCAATAATGATACTTTGGCTTCTTTCCTATTTGTTTCCCTTTTTCCTGCTTCTCTTGCCTTATTACTCTAGCTAAGATTTCCAATGCTATATTGAATTGAGAGTAGAGAAAGTGGACATCCCCTGTTTGGGGTTGAATGGAATTCTTTGTTTCCCCATTCCCCATTAGCTTGGTGTCTCACGTTCAGTCTTTATTATGTTGAAATGTGTTCCTTCTATTCTGAGTGTCTTCAGAACTTTTGACATGAAAGGATGTTGGATAAGCATCAAAAGGCTTTTTTTGTTTTTTGCTTTTATGATCATGTGATCTCTGTACTTGAGTCCATTTATGCAGTTTACATTTTTTATTGTGTATTGATTACATTGATATGTGTATTGACCCTTCCATGAATCTCTGGAATAAGCCTGACTTGACTATGATGAGTGATCTTTTTGATGTGTTCTTGAATTCTGTTTGTATCATAAGGAGTTGTTGTCTTGTCCTCCTTTCAGGAACAGTGGACAGACTATAAGGGGTCAGCAAACAAGGGGAGTTTTATTTTGCAGATGGTAGTACCAATTAAAAAGAAAGTAGAATCTTTTTCTTTTTTTCTTTTTTTTTTTTTTTTTTTTTTTTTTTGTTTTTCGAGACAGGGTTTCTCTGTGTAGCCCTGGCTGTCCTGGAACTCACTCTGTAGACCAGGCTGGCCTCGAACTCAGAAATCCGCCTGCCTCTGCCTCCCAAGTGCTGGGATTAAAGGCGTGCGCCACCACTGCCCGGCGGAAAGTAGAATCTTAAGCTGTGGGTAATAGCAGGATTCCTCAGCAACCATTGCAGCTTTGCTTTGACCTCTTTGTGGGTCTGTGACTCAAGACACCAACCAAGAGGTTGCTGAAAAGTGTTGCAGCTCTCCATTTGCAGCTGCCTCATCCAGCTGTGTGCTGAGAAACAAATCTGCAGAGGATGAGAATGCATAAGCAGTGACCTTAGGGTTCTCAACCTGTGTGTCATGACCCTTTGGGGTGGGCGTCAAATGACCTTTTCACATGGATTGCCTCAGACTATCAGAACTATCAGATATTTATATTTATGAGTGAAATTATAATTACGAAGTAGCAAGAGAAATAATTTTATGATTGGGGGTCACCACAACATGAATTGTGTTGAAGGGCCGCAGTACTAGGAAGGTTGAGAACCACTGCCTTAGACTGTAGAAATGGTCTCCATATTAATTTCTTGCTAAAATAACTCTGCTTTCCTTGGTGAGTGAGGTCTGAGGGAAGAGCCTTCTCTCTGCAGACAGCCTCACATGTCCTGCGCCTTCACATTAGTTGCCATTTATTAATACTGAGTTTGCAGTCATTCTTCGTAGTTTTTGTGGTTCTAGTACCTTCCCTAGAAGTGAAATCCTCAGATATTCCGTGTATAAGGCAGCATAGTATTGCATAGAACCCAAGCATTTAAGTCACCTCTAGTCACCTGCTCTGGTCAGTGTGCATGCTATGCAAGTAGGAAGTAACGACAAGGGGAAAAGTCTTCATTTACCCAGTACACTAAAACACTTCTGATCTGCACTCAGTGGAACTCAGAGAGCCTGTTGCATGTTGTTGCTTAATTCATCTCTATTTCTTTAAATGTTCTTTGAATGTACTAATTAATGATGATTATTTTATTTTATTGTGATATAAGGGTTGAAACCCAGGGTCTTCTACATGCACTGCAAGCACTCTGCTGCAAAGCTTCATTCTTAACCTGGTGGTAACCTAGACTTCTAATGAGAGTGCTTTCTCTTCTTGCAGGTGTGCCCTAAAACCTAATGCTGAAGTCTAGAATGACTTTAAATAATTGATAAAGTGATAATTGGCACATAGTTCTTTTCTGTGAGGTGCTATGTTCTGGATGCACACCATTCAGATTGGCTTTATTTCTAAAGTATACTCCTGAGAAAACTATTTGCCATTTTCTTCCTGAGACAAATAACATCAACTTTCCTTCAAGGGGCTATAGGTGGCTGTCCATATTCTCAAGTCTACATTACTTTTTACCAACTATAGTTTGAAGATATTTGGGGAAGAGTTGCATCTATAGCAAACACGAACAGTTTTGTTGTTATTCCCCAAACAATCTGGTGTAGTAACTATTGACATGACGTGTCCCTTGTGTTAATATCAGACTCCACCTGAGAGGACTCAAAGCATTACTGTCTAGGGGTCTGGATTAGATTTGTTCTCTCTGCCCATTAAAGGATTTTAAGACAGGGAAAATCCTGAGTGCAACAAGTATCAGCAGGGGAAATCTTAGACATTATGGGAAGATCAGGCACCTTTTATTAGGAGTGAGGTAACATGCACACAGCAACTACACAGAGAGGAAGACGCTCTGATGAAGGACTTTGAACCCCTGGCCTTTCCTGTGTTTTACCAGTCCATGTCAGAGGGCTCAGGTACAGCCTGTCCTCCACAGCTGGGGTTTTAATAGTCTTTGAGGGAATTCCTTCCCTAATTTAGGGTTTGATCAGCTTGATAATAGCAGGGAATTGATAGACTCACAACTTTGGGGTAAACATGCTCTGATCCCCACCTTAAACTTGAATTTACCAAACAGGTCTATTGCAAAGGGATCCTACTAGAGAGAGAAAAATCCTACCAGGCCTTCAGGCCTTTGTCTCATGTCGGAGTATGAGGAAGAAGCAGCAGGAAGTTTGAACTTTTTGTTATCCATTTGTGGCCCTTCTTATGTGTCTACCTATCTGGATAGTCTCTTAAAAGCATACTTACTTACTTACTTACTTACTTACTTACACAGAAACTTCACATGTCATTTTTCAAACAGTTTTGGGGATCAGACTGAGGGCTCCTAGCATCTTAGCTAAGCTCTCTAGACTGTTGAACTACAGACCCAAGCCAGGAATTTCACTCTCTGTCTCAGGGGAGTGAGTTGGCAGGTACCCACTGGAAAGATAAAGTGAGAGGAGAGAGACATAGTTCAGAGGACCAGAGGCACAGGACTGTAAAGTAAATCCCAAGAGTGAGTGTATGCATCAGCAAACCAAACATAAGTTTAGCTCTGGATGCAGCAGTATCCCTCAGCGTTCTCAGGAGTTACTTCTGAGACGCCAGAAGATCCTAAGAAGAAAAAAGATTCAGGTTCCTACAGAGCTGCACAAAGATTTATTTAAAGCACTCAGCTCCTAACAGCATTAATAAGAGAGAACATTTAAGTCTGCATTCATCTCCTTTGACTGCTTTCTATGCTAATTATACTGTTTTCCTTCTGGGATGCCAGTGTGCAATGGGAACCCATGGATTCCTTTGCAGGGCGGGAGGGCATTGGAAGAGCAAATGGCAGACAGAAAGTGCAGATGCCCAGTCACTGTGCCAGGGACTCTGGCAAGAAAGGAATTGCAGAAACTTCTAGAGTAGGAGACAGTTTCGTTCTGTATCTTCACTGTCTTGAATCACTTCACTGCCTTGAATCACCTTTCACATGGATCTGTGACTTCATAATGCTCCTGTGCTTGTGTGTGTGTGTGTGTGTGTGTGTGTGTGTGTGTGTGTGTGTGTGTGTGTGTGTGTGTGTGAGAGAGAGGGGGGGGGGGGGGAACAGGCAGTCTCTTACTGTCATGCTGGCCTGGAACTCTTGATCCTCTTGCCTCTCTGCCTCCCCAGACTGAGGATTAAAGAGTGTGGTACCACTATGTCTACTGCATTCCATATTTTGACCTGGCTGAATACAAGTAGTGCTTCTGTTCTGCTGCTGACAGCCAGCAGCTTCTTTTACCTTCAGCCTGAGTCCCAGTTAGAACCTTAATCTAAACAGGGATAGGTAAGGAATGGCTTAAACTAGAACTAGCCAGTGTCCTCTCTATTTCTTTATGGAGAAGAAAGAAATGGAAGCCTTATTCTGAGGATGGAAAAAATGTCAACTAAGATGTTTTCTTTAACAAAAAGATATATGTGTATATACTTTTAAACAAGGTGTCCCTTTATCTTTTTTGCTGTATTGACAGCAAAAAAAGGTCAAATCAGTTTGTTGCAAATATGTAGGGCTGGCGTGTACCTCGGTGGAATGATGCTGTTTCCTGCATGGTTTGTCAAGCCAGACTTTGTCCACAGGATTCTGAGGAGTGCTCCCCTGTGCCATCTGTACAGAGCCTGGGTAGTGACCTGGGAACCACATTGGACTGACTTTCCCTTTTAATCTCTTCGTATTATAGTTTTACCCAGAAATACCCACCAGTAAAGTTTTTATCAGAAAAGGATCGGAAAAGGATTTTGGTAAGTTTTCGTATCAGATTTACATTTATAATATTAAGAAATTTTTTTTATGTTGAGATTTCAATGCTATCAAATTCTACCTCCTCAAGTATCCAATTTTCTGTTTTATATTTTGTTTGCATTGTCCTAATGGCATCACATACTGACAAGAAACTGTGTACCATTAGCTACTGTGTACCTTTAATTCCCTTTCTCCTCTTGTTTTCATCATCCACTAAAGCTGCTTTCTATCCCAGGGATTTGCCCCCTTTGAATCTTTCATGTGAATGAAATGACGATACACTATGCCTTCTTGTGTTTAGCTTCTTTCACTGAGAATAATGTTTTAATATTGTTCAACTACCTTTTTTCCCCCCATGGCTGAACATACTCTTTTGTATGGATGTGCCATATCGTGTTTGTCCATTCTCAGTTGATGGGCATTAGAGCTGTTTCTCCTCTGAAGCCGTTGTGAATCATACTGCTCTGAGCACACGTGATGTTGTGTAGGCTTTTGGCTTCTTTCTTGTGTACTCAGGGATAAAAGGAGTCCACATTGAAAAGGCCAAAATTAAACTATATATAGTCAAAGGTAGCATGATCTTATATTTATAAAGCTCAAAAAGAATACTCGTAAATAGAATTTCTAAAACTAACCAAAGAGTTCAAGGCTGAAGAATACAGTTTATAAGGAGATCCTTGAAACTTCACACCTACAGCTTTTAACCCTTTCCAGTTTGTGGACCACATTGGTAAATATCCTGGCGGTTTTCTTGACTAAGAGTCTCCCTGTTAAATAGTAACTCAGACTCTCCCGGAAAAAAAATGAATCTTATTATTTTGTGAGAAGTTACATAGGGATTTTACTGTTGTGGGTTTTTTTTTTTAAAGTCACATCTTTATTGGGGCATGTAATTCACTGTCTGCCAGTTGGCTTCATATGGATAGGGTAATGCCACTTTTGTCCAGTTGTGATGGGCCCTTTTATTTAGCATAATGTTTCAAATGTTTGTTCATCGTGTATTAGAACCATTCTTGGGCTAATTCTTGGCCATTTTTGGATACTTTTTAAAAAGTTGATTGTTTTCCTTCTTACCATTGGATCATAATTGTGTTTTTGAATATATCTGCAGGATCTTTACCACTTTTTTTTTTTTTTTTTTTTTTTTTTTTTTGCATTTTGTTTTTTCATTTTGTGAGTGGTCTTTTCACTTTCTTGATGGTGTTTGAAGCCCAAAAGTTTTATGTTGGTATATTATAAAAATTCTAACCAGAGAAGAATTAATCATGCATTTGGATAGACAAGAGAACTCTTTGCATGGGCTATGACTCAAACTAATGCTTTGGAAAGGTTCAGTACCCTCCACAATATCTTACAGCCAGATAACAGTGTGGTCACCTGAGGGGGATCTCTGAGTCTCCTGACCACCAAATGAATTTTCCTCACAGTTAAGCATGTTTATAGGAGCAGAAATGGCAGGAACAGACATTTTGCTGGTAGATGTTTTAAAGGTATCAATAAATGCACACAAAAAAATTTACAAGCAGTAGTAAAGGCCACAGACTTGGCAGGTAGCAATAAAAATATGACTTTCTTGTGATATGGCGTTTGTCCAGATAATTGGCAAAGGAAGAGAAATAGGTATCTGCCCTCCAGGCAGTTTCTGGCAAGTGTTCCCTTCTCCAGATGAGGAGGAAGGCCTTTAGCTGGCAGGTAGATTTCAGCACACCAGTGAAACTTACTTTTTTTTTTTTTTTTTTTTTTTTTTAAGCATTATACTTCTACATAACCCTATAGTTGCTAGGCAAGAATTTCTACTAAACTATCATAATGTAGAGTAGTAATTTGATTTGTTAGATACATATACATATGGTCAATTTGATTTTTTGCTTTTGTTGCTTGTGCTTTATTAGCAGAGTTCAGAAGTCATTGTCTAATCTAAAGTCACAAAGACTTGTGTCTTTTTCTAAGAGTTTTCTAGATTTGGATCTTGAGTTTATGTCTGTATATGAAATGAAAACAAAACTGTTCCAGCGTACCATTGAGGGGAAGGTTTTTAGCGTAGTCCAGAGCATGAAAAGAAAGTAGTAAAACATGGCCAGTAGAGTGAAAGGGCCAGGAGAGGAGAGAGAAGTGGAAAGACAAAAGATGGAAGGGGGGGTAGAAAGGACAAAGAGGGCACATGGAGAAAATGGCAGGCTTATGTAGGAATGAGAAGCTTGGGGAAGAGAAGACTGTGATGGAAGGAAATTAGAGTTAGGAGCTGGGATCATAAGAGCTGAGAGGAGCCATAGGTACTGAGTGAACCTGGAGGCCAGCCGACACTTGGATTTGCTATTGAGAAGTGTAGTTAGCCATTTGTCTTAAGTTTCTTTTGGGCCTGACAATTATATTTTGAGATAATTTCTGAGTATAGTGTTAGGTGAGGGGCTTTTTTTCTTTTGCTTCACAACCTGTTTGTCCTATTTGCTGAAAGTGAAAAATCATTTGAATATAAGTATTTATATCTGGACTATTGTGTCCACTGACTTATAGAACAGTATTGATTACTGTGACTTTATAGTAGGTTTTGAATTTGGGTGGTATGTCATACCACCTTGTCTGTTGCTCTCAGTGTGTGTGTGTGTGTTTCTGGATCCCTTTGCAATTCCTTGTAAATTTTAAGATCAGCTTGCCAAATCTTCCAAAGAAGCCATCTGTGATTCTGGTTGAGACTGTTAAATCTATAGATTACTTTGGACTATTTTACCATCTTAACATAGGCTGTGTTATTCTTGATGGGATCATGGATGTCTTTCTGTTTCTGGAGTTTCTTCAGAGTACCAGTATCAAAGCCTGTTTTTCCAGTGTGTCTGTTGCCATATGTCAGACTGATCACAGATTTGAAGGTCTACAGTTGTGTCTGTATTGCTGTAATGTCCATTACAATGTAATTTCCAAGGCACAGAGTAAGTAGTTTCTGATGCTCAGAAATGTCTTAGCTCATGGTTATGGAGACTGAGGTCCTGTGGTTACCATGTTATATTATGTCAAATGTAGAGGGCACGGGAAGACAGAGCTGAGCCTTTGCTTTTATAAGTGTCACAATGGTGGCACTAATATATACAGGAGGGCAGGTCCCTAATGGCCTCCCATCTCTGTTGCCTCGTGAAGTACATTTCTGATAAGGGGACTTTGGTGGACTCAAAGGATAGGCACATTGGTACATGAGCTCTCTGTGGTCTTGCAGATTTTTTTTTTTTCTTTGTATCTTACTGCAACAAATGCATTTAGGATTTTTGGTTCATCTGCCATTTCATAGGTTACACACATTTCAGCATCCTTTGGTGCCTGAGTCTGGCATATTGTTGCTAAAACCTAAGGCCTTTTGCATAATGTTTAAAGCCTTAAACACAGAAGAGGTTTGTCTGGAAATTTATTTTTGTTGATTTGCTAGGCAGCATAAGTTAAATGCTCACAAGGCTATTTGAGCTGCCTGGTAGTACCCAGAAGAAAAAGGAGTACATGCACGTTGAGATAAACTGCTAAGTTCAGAGCCATTTCATGCGTGGGTTCACTGTCAGTCTTCCTGGGAAAGCTTTATAAGAGCTGCATTTCTGCTAGTGCCGTTTCTAGTTGAAATAGTTGTCTGATGAAATAAAATTTATAATTAGAAAAGTATAACTACATAGGTATGTTATAAAAATCTTTGAATATTTTCACTAGAGTGGACTTGCTTACGAAGGAAACAAAAGGAATCTCGTGCATGGTATCCCATGCTGTATAAGATGCCTCAAGAGTTGCCTGCTCAGGCTGTGGGACTCTCAGAAGTGGGCGTTTATAGTTTAATCAGCTGCATTTCTGCTCCCTTAGATGTCTCCAGGTCTTCTGGCTACAGATGTACTAGAACACCACAGAGGAGCTCACATCAGAAGCATTTGTACAGTGATGTGTGGAGTGTTTGTCAGTCAAAACAGTGAGAGTTTTTAAGTTTGTAATCATGGACCTCTTTGGAAAATGTAACAGGGTGAGACAGATTAAAATTTGCTGGAGCCAGTGATACCTCTGGCCTGTAGTCCTAGCTACTCTGAAGCCGAGGCAGGAAATTCAAGGCCTTTCTGGACTGCAGAGTAAATTTAGGCAACTTAGTGAGAACCTGTCTCAAAAAGTGAAAAGAAAAAACAGCAAACAAAAGATCTGTGTGGCTCTATGCAGAGCATTTGCATAGCATGAGTAAGGTTCCAGATTTAACCTCCAGGGCCCCCAGAAAAAAGTGCTAGAATGTGTTATATTTGAGTCAGATATTTTCCCAGTGAATCCTTATATTATAGATACTGTATTCCATATAGGTAGAGTATAAACATATTGCTGAAACTACTAGTAGTAGTAGTAATAATAATAATTAATAATAATAATAATTAGGCATATTTTGCTCCTAGTTTGGGAGGCTGTCCATCACTTGGTGCTTTTGAAGATCACTTGGTGGAGGACATCACAGCAGGAGCATGTGGGGACCAGAGTGATGTGGCATAGCAGAACGCTCTTGCTTTTTTATGACATCACCTGAGATATAACTGGGATCTCCTGAGCTACATTAATCCCTTCTGAAAACAGCATCCAAACCATAACAGTAGGAGGGTTTAGGGAAAAGCAGACTGTGTGCAGTGGTGGGTGAGCTTGTGACTGCAAGGTTGGGGTGAGGAGGGTTCCTTCAGGCTAGTGAGTGATTATCTAAGGTTATCTTGAAAATATCAGCTTCTCTGATGTCTGTTTGCTCTAAAGGAAAGAGGTGGAAAAATGTTCTTAATCTGAGAAAGCTTGCCTTGGAACTTGCACTCAGCCATTGCATTTTCAGAGCATAGAAAAATGGCTAGTTGGTGTTTTCTGACTAGTCTTATTGATATCTGTCGCAGGTTACTCAGCCCTCTTACTGTGGGCAGCACCATGTACTGTATGAGATGTTAGTGGAACAAGAGGCTCGTGGGTACTGACATCTTCGAAAACCACATTTCTAGTCATTTGTGTATGTTTATTGTAGAGAGACTTGGGTTTTCTTATTGATAATGCTTAATGCTTTCAGATTGAAAAAGTAGATAAAGAGAAGGACAACTTCATATCTCATATAAGCTCACCTCACTCAGTCCTCTTGTTCCCTTCCCCTCACTTATCTAACCTCACCTCACTTATCAGTTCACCTCACCTCACCTCACCTCACCTTAGCTCAGCTCACCTATCATCTCAGCTCACCCCATCTCACTTAGCTCACCTCACCTTAGTTCAGCTCACCTCACTTAGCTCATTTTGTAAGATGCCCAGGCTGGCCTTTAAGTTTTGATTCTCCTGTCTCAGCCTACCTAGTACTAGGATTGTAGGTAAACTGAAGTCCAAGTGGAGAAAGAACAGGACAGAATAGTGGCTGCTGTCACTATCTGCCTCCTTGGCTGGTGCTTTACATTCTCATCTCCCACAAGGAAGCCATCTTGTGCTTCCCTTCACCCCATAGTAATATTCATTTTGTATGAATTATTTTTTTCATTTTCAGAATATTTTTAAACATAATCAGCATGGCACATCTGTGGTGATTAGGATTTAGGAAGCATGTTGCTGCTGGCCCTCTATGCTGGCCCCTTTAGTGCTTCATTGGCTCTGGAGAGCTGGAGCCTACGTTTCTGCTCCCTCTTAGATGTAACCAGGCAGCAGAGCATCACTTATGGCTTTCTTGTGTAAGAACATCTGTGGTTCTCATTTGTTCATAGAAATAATTGGGAAGATGTTAGCTTTGCATGACATCTTTTTAAAGTATAACTGAAATATATATTTTTTTGGTAGTTAGCCAAGTCCTCTGTACTTTGCTGATCACTTTAAGAGAGTGATTCTAAACACTAGCAGTAGTGGTTTTATAGCTGTGTACCATTGTCCCTCCATACCTATAAGGGTGGTTTATAAGGCCTCATGGGAAACAGAATCTAAGGGTGCTTGTACCTCCCTTTCTGCACTTTAAATTATCAGTAGACAGCTGTACGTAATACAATGTAAATTACACTCACATCATTCAGGGAAAGAGGTCAAGAAAAACACTTGTATCTAAAACATTCAGTTTAGATATGGCCATCACAAACTACACTATATTTTCATCTAGATCTGTTGAATCAATGGATATGGATCCTAAGGATATGGAAGGGCAAATGCTGGGGGATGGTCAGTATTTCTGTGGTAAAGCAAGCTTTTGTATTGCACACCCCTCTGGTGATAGAGATGTTTGGAACTGAGTAGCTGTGGGTTTTTTTGTTTTTGCTATTCCCTGAATATTGTCATGGTTGAAGATGGCTGAGCAATATTCAGGTAGTAAGACTTTTCTGGAGTGAATATGTCAAGATGCTGCCATAACCTTTACTGTTTGCACCTTACCTGCTGCCAGATTTTTAGTTGTGTCTGCATCAAAGCTGTGTGTCTGTGTCATCTGTCATCACTGTTTTTTCTGGGGATGTCCCAATACAGATTACTGGAGGTGCGGGCTTTGTGGGCTCCCATCTAACTGACAAACTCATGATGGATGGCCATGAGGTGACCGTGGTGGACAACTTCTTCACAGGCAGGAAGAGAAATGTGGAACACTGGATTGGCCATGAGAACTTTGAGCTGATTAACCATGATGTGGTCGAGCCGCTGTACATCGAAGGTGATTGTTGTCACATTTTATTTTTTAAATGCTTTTTATCATATATAAGGTGCTATTCTAGTTTATGTAAAAAGAATGGTTGTTGCCAGGTGAATGCCTGCCGACTGTCATGTGGCTTCCCAAGTCTTGAAATTGGTCTGTGGAAATAGCACCTGTGAGGTGCACAACATTATGGTCTCAATGTTGCATGTTGAGGTTCTAATTCCTAGGGCTGGGAGGTGGGGCCTTTGGGAGATGGTCAGTTCATGATTAGTGTCCTTTTAGTCCAAAACACTCCTTCAACCTTAGAACACAGTGAGACACAGTGAGAAGAGACCATTTAAACCAAGAAATGAGTCCTTCTCAGACCCCATGTCTTCAAGTACCACTGTCTCTGACTTCCCAGCCTCCACTGTAAATAGATTTCTTCTGTTTATAAGCCAGCATTGTATGGCATTTTATTCTAGTAGGCTGAGTGAACTAAGACAGCATCTTTGCTCTCTGATAAGGCCGTTGCCTGATGCTTTCATGTCATTGCTTTTAGTATCTTATAGGAAGTTGACTATTGTAAAATGGACCAAAGATCCATCTGTAAAGCTTTGTTTTCCAGGATGATTTTATTGGCAAGTACTGTGGGCCTTTGGGATTAGTAGCACACAGAAGCCCTTAGGTCAGTGGTTCTCAATCATTGGGTCGGAGGTCAAATGACTCTTTCACAGGAGGTGCCTAAGACCATCAGATATTTATATTACAATTCATAACATAGCAAAATTACATTTTGAAGTAGCAATGAAAACAATTTTATGGTTGAGGGTCACCATAACATGAGGTGTACTGTATTAAAGGATTGCAACATTAGGAAGGTTGAGAACCACTGCCTCAGATTGTCAGGAGTATACTTTTAAAGGGAATTGTGGGATCTAGATTATTCTCTTTCTCTGTCCCAGGATTTATAATAAAAATATTTTGTTCCACTGTACACTTGTGCTGTGCTGTGGCCCCTTCCCAGAGGCCTCAATTTACAAAAACACCTGGTTTTAGATAGCCTCCAGAATTGTCAGCTAAGATAATCCTTTTCATTTATAAGTTAATTATCTTTGGCATTTTGAGACAGTTACAGAGCTATTATAGCTTTTGAATAATAAAATCTCAGTTTTAAATGTATAAAGCCTTCAAGGAACCTGGTCACTTACAAGATTAGGTTGGACAATAGTAGGTGAAAGGTGGATCAACAAAAGAACTGATCATAACCTGTAAAACCTGTAAGTGGCCCCTTCTATGGAAAGTGGGTCTTTGCATAGGTGATTGAGAATCACTGACTGCCTCTCAGTTTCAGTGGGAGCTGTCTTTATGGTAGAGATCAAGAAGGACACAGACACATGGGGAGAAGGGCCTATGAAGATCCAGGCAGAGTGCCATTGTGCAGTCCCAGAGCAAAAAAGACTTGCCATTGGAGCCTTTGCACTTGGCCAGCCAGAACTTGTGCTCAAACATCTGGTTTCTAAAACTGTGTGAAAGTAAACATCTGGTGTTTTACCCCTTTCTTATGGGACAGCAAAGGAAATGAGTTCAGGTGCTTAGATAATATTGAAAGTTTCCTCTGAAGTCTTCTGGTGTGCTAGTGAGAACTGCCACTTAGGGACCTAGCATCATGCTTTTGTTAATTTAGCACAGGAGCTAAGTAGTGCCATATTCCACTTCCCTTAACGGTACAGAAACCCAGCCTGCCACAGTCAAGAGTCCTGCTTGGGTTGTTAGAGTCCAAGGCTTCTGCAGCCACACCCACTCACCACCACACTACAACACCACTGAATGTCTTCACATTGTTGCCTGTGAAGCAGTATATTGAGGCTGTACAACATTTATGTAAAAGATCTTCCCTGTGTGTTTTTTCATAAATACCCTTGTCGGAATTTTAACTCAGTACAACAGTCTTAAATATGAGTTATACAAATGACACTCCATCTCCTTCATGTATAAACTGACAAGACTGCCCCATGGTATGGTCAAGGGGAGGGTTTTTATTGTTGATGTGTGTGGGGGGGAGGGAGAGGGGGGAGGGAGGGAGAGAGAGAGAAAATATGAGAATGAATGAATGAATGAATGAATGAGAATGAATGAATATGAATATGAATGAATAGCCAGAGGCATCTGAAAAGAGTCCAGAATAGAACAAGTAGTAGACAGATATGTCCAGACGTGGAGAGGGATTGGATAGCCAGTGAGCTAGAGGAAACTGAGGTAAGGGAGAAGGTAAAAAGAATGGGATACTAACTTGGACTGAGGGAGTCTGGAGGCCAGCATGTGCTTTGATATGCTAATAGGCACTGCAGGTAGCCATTGTCCCTTCTACCTTATGGAATTTGGGGTGGAGTTTTCTTTGGACCTGACTGTCAAGGTTTGGTGGCTTGGTATCTCTTACTTCTATATTGAGTTCTGTCTTTAGAAAAAGGTGTTAACAAATTAATTTTGCTAATTCCATGCAAAACCAGTGTGTCTCTTTCTTAGTTTCTAAAGAGGCAGGGCATGCTAAGAAATCCAAATTGCTGTCTAAAGCAGATTGTACACTTGTGAAATTGCAGCACCTAGAAAGCCGAGGGAGGCAGGAAGATTGTGAGTTTGATGCCTGATTGTGTACATAGTGGGACATGTGTCTGGGGTAAAAGAATAAAGAATGAAAAAGAATTTCAAATAGTTTTTTTTGTTTGTTTGCTTTTTAGCACAAGTTCTTCATTACAAGACTTGTAACTGTGGGTGGAGATTTATCATTTTCCTCAAGCTCTCTGTAGCCTTTCAATTTATTAGAATCTTACATTTTAATTCAGTCTCGTGGTTTTCTTTACCCTTTGCTCTGTTTTTACTTTAAAGTGGTGACACCTCAAGATGATAGGATCATGCTGTAACCCAGTGTTTTAAAACATAGCCATTGTTGATTAACCCCCCCAATCCCCACCCTGAGTATCATTTTAAAGCATTTACTTGTTTGACTGGCCTGGCTTGCTCATCTTGGAATTGAATATAGTTCTTACAAAGTGGATCAGGTAACCTACTCTCCCCCGGACTTCCTTGTGGATGGCTGTGGATCAGCTGAGGAAATGCTTGCTACATCCAAGCAGTAGGAGTTCCTGAAGTTGCCAGTCTCAAGACTCACCTCCAGATGCAGCAAGATACCTCAAGATACCTCTACCTTTCTGCTGCTGCCTCCAAGGCTATGAACCAACTGTGTGCAAAATGCAGACCCATATTAGATAGTCTAGGCATGCCCTCAGAGTCGTCCATGTACCTGAAAGGTAGCAAGAGAAAGTGGAGAATCCCACAGGGAGACTGGATGATGACCTGTTATAAGAAGACCTGACAAGGGGAGTCACAGAAATGATCAACAGCCCTAGTCTTCTACTGAGATGTTGAGAGCTCACCATTGTCATTCAAATTGGGACAACTGAAAGTATTTCTCCACTATGTAGCGTAAAAGCTTTCAGAATTTGGTAATTTTGTTCTCTCCATTTCCATTTCATTCTTTCTAGCAGATAGGACCTGTTTCATCCAACAGCAGCAGAAGAAAACATTCCTTACAAGCTCACTCAGTGTGTTGTGAGACTACACTGAAAGAAAACCAGGCAGAGAGATAAGCAGAGATGAATGACCCACATCTTCATAACGTGGGCATTTAACTGGAGCTGGGGAGGGCCGAGTGAGGAAGAGCGTTTGCTCTGCAGTCCTGAGGCCTGCGTGTCCTCAAGTCATATGCCTCTGCCCCCAGGATTTGGGGTGGAGGCAGATCCTCAAAGCTCACTGTCCAGGCAGCTTAGCCCAGACAGCACTCAGAAACCCTAACTCAAGGCAGTAAGGTGAAGCATGATGTAGGAAGACGTGCTAGGACCTACTCTGGCCTCTGCATGCACACACACAGTTTGCACACTCATGTTTGTGTATTACATGCAACAGACATACAAGTTGATTGTATTGAACAAAAATTTAGTTTCTTATTTACGTATAATTGGGGGAGACAAATACTTTTTCTTTTATGAAAGGTTATTCTTTCCTAGTGATGAAAATGAAGACTGTGTGTTAAAGGAAATTCTCAGACGCCCTGTCTGTTTAATTTGCAACAGAGGGCTTCATGCAGAGCATTGTGTACACATGAGGAAGAGAGCCCTGAAAAGCCCAGCCTCAGCCCCAGGCTCAGCCAGGCCTCTGGCATATGCAGCCTTCATATAAAGTTCTATTTGATAGGAATCAATGCATAATCCCACTCATTGATCTGAGAGGAATGTGGAAGGTTCTACATCTCCTGGAATCCTGTTTCTCACTGTAAGTGCTGCTGTCAAGGATGGGGCTACACTGTGGAACTCCATGTTATGAGCACATTCAGAACAGCCCCCCAACCCTAGTGGCTGTGCTAGTTGGGTTTTTTTTTGTTTTGTTTTGTTTTGTTCTTTTGTCAGCTTGATAGAAGCTAGAGTGGTTTGAGAAGAGGGAACCTCATTTGAAAAAATACCCCACCCAACTGGCCTTTGGGCAGGCCTGCGGGCATTTTCTTGATTGGTGATTAATGTTGTAAGGCCCAGGTTATCACAGGCAGTACTATCCCTAGACTGGCGGGCCGAGGGACTGTAAGAAAGCAAGGTGAGTAAGTCATGAAGAGGAACAAGCCACTTAAGCCACTATTCTACCATGGCCTCTGGATCAGTTACTCTGTCCAGGTTCCTATCTTGAATTCCTACCCTGACTTCCTTCAGTGATGAACTGTGGTGTGGAAGTGTAAGATAAAATAAACCCTTTCCTCCTCAAGTTGCTTTTGGTCATAGTGTTACAACCGTAGAAACCCCAGCTAAGACAGTATCCATGGAGGATGGTTCCAGATCCCCATGGATACAGAAGCCACAGATTCTCACGTTTCACACAGAAGCTGTACACACTCACTTGGCACTTAGTATTGTATATACTATGAATACTGTGATTTGGTTGCTATAGTGGAATCATAGCAGGGAAAGGCTTCATGTATTCGGTGCAGATGCAGTCGTGGCGATAGTTTGAACCTATTGTTGGTCTAATTTGTGGATATAGAACCTGTGGAAATGAGGCTGTGTTTCTGCCAGGTCTTTGACTTGGAGTGTTGAATAGAGAGCTTTCCTTATGCATATATTCTTAGAGAGACTCACAGTCCTCAGTGTCATGGTGTAATCCCAACAGGTGTGTGCCAGTCCTGCTCTTACAGCATGGGCACTTTAATGCCACCTGGGACAGGAGGAACATGTTATTCTGTAGTTGGCTGCTTAAGGATCTGTCTGGGGAAAGATAATGCCTCATTTCTCTGGTGATTCTGAAAATGGCTCTGGGTTCTCTCCAGTGTTGAGATGCACAGTGTTTCTTCTTGTGTCTGCAGGATATGCAGGAGCTCCTTCTGTTACCATTTGTTTCCCCCATCCCCTGGCAACCTCAGTGCCCTCCCAGCCCAACCCTTTGGGAGGCAGGCCTGATGATCAGAGGTCTCTCAAGATTTTTTTCTCCAGGTTCTTTTTCCTAGCTAAGCGCACACCTCATAGCCTTGTAAATGCAAAAGGGTCAGGGCCCTGGCAGCCCACGTCCAGAGACAGCACAGAGCAGTGAATTCAGTGGGTGAGTTGGCAGGCCACTTTTCACTTCAAGCCTGAGTCCCATGCTCATTTTTATTGTGCGTTGGGTTCCTAACTCACATGTTCTCAAGCCTTTTCTCTGGACGTTGAACATTAATAACTTTGTAACTTCCTTTACATTCCAGAGCCAGCTATTATTAGTATTGCTTGTGGTATTTCTCATTTGTACTTGTCCGAAGTTTCCTTCTCTTCACAATTCCTTAGCAGATTAAGTAAGTCAACAGAGTCTGTGGAATGCCCTTTTTAGGATAGGAGCAGGGGTGCTGCAGACAGTGAGAGGTAGAATTTGTACAGGGAAGTGCTGTGTAGAACCTGGATTTTCATGCAGTTTTCAGGTTCTCCTTAAGTGGGCCACTGCATCTAAGACCTGCTTAATCAGAGGTCCTGATGTAACTATTCAGGACACTCCTCATCTTTCCAGGAAAATCGGGGCCTAACTTGTCAGATGGTAGAAAAATAAACCAGATAGACTAGCTTTTGGGGTGTGTAGAAAAGACTCAGTTTATTTCTCATATCTCCACTCTCTTAACTTTGCTTTTCCCAGAGCCCTGGGCTGAAGCACTGTGGAGGACTATTTGTTTTCTGTTAACTGTTTTCAAGACCACCAAGGGATTGTAGTGATCCCTGCAGTGGAACTTGGGACTTTGCATTTGTAGTCTGAGGTCACTACTGTGTAGAGGGGGGAAAAACAAACAGTGTTCAAGTAGCTTGTTGATTGCTAGACAGAGCAGATAGCATTTGAAGTCACTGGCTAGCAGCATGAGTGGCCAGCCACAAGAGGAAGTTTCACATACAAACTGACATCGGGGTGAGTCTTGAAGGAAAGCTAGACTGGAGTGATAGCAAGGAGGGCAGCTTCATGACTTTAGTTTGATGTCAGAGAAATGCTTTGGGCTCAAAAGACACTCTCTCTTAAGTTCCCCTGACACTGCCGTCTTAGGACATGGTTTTACACAACCCGGGCTAACTTTAATTTTTTTTCTGTAGCTGAGGTACACACTGATAATTCAGGCCTTTGGGAGTTACAGGCAGGAGGATCAGAAATTCAAGGTCTGTCAAAAACAAACAAACCCATCTGCCACAGGCAAACAAACAAATGAAACATCAAATTTATATGCCCAGATTTTGTGACTATTGTATGTTATGAACTATGTCTCTTTTACTGTTCAGTTTTCTACTTTTATGGCATAATATTTTTCTATCCCCAGTGCAGAATTATCAGATATTATGGGTTATAATAGGATGTTTGATTTTAAAAATTGCTATATGGGTTGCTGTGTATGTATAATTAATTATATATATTTATATATACAGTTCTGTATACTTAAATATCTGACATACACACACACACACACACACACACACATATAATATTTAAGTACAGTTTGACTTAGAGTCAAGCCAGAGTTTTGAAAATTTTCTGAAATGTCCTGAGCACACTCTACTGCTTGTACTACACATGTACATGAAGTGATGTTCTCAGCATTGGTAGTCTGAAGTCAGAATCTCCATCTACTCTGTAAAACATCGAAGGTGCTTATGCCCCACAATACCAATATTCAGTAGATAAGCACATTCATCTTAGATTTGCTTTCATCTTCAATAAATGCTGTAATTATACATGTACTAAAGAATTACTCTAAAATAAATTTTGTGAATTATTGTTAGAGTTTGCTTTGTTTGAAGTTGTTAAGAATATAATTGGTTTCCAAATGAACAATATATTAGCAAGTAGAATTTCAGCATTAGGCAAACTGGCACCATTGCTTTCCACTGTAGTGCCCAAGAGCTCACGATTGAGAAACAAACAACATTCTTCTCTTGTTCCCTTCAGTGGACCAGATATACCATCTGGCGTCTCCAGCTTCCCCTCCAAACTACATGTACAACCCGATCAAGACACTGAAGACGAATACAATCGGAACACTCAACATGTTGGGTCAGTAAGTTGTCCTGCTTTGCTTCTCTTCTCTTTTCTCTCCTCTTTGTGGAAATATTTTAAGAGATTTCAAAAGTGCATAGTAATGGGACCTCCCACCCATGATGCATATTCTAAGACCCCTGTGGTTCCCTAAAGTCAGATTGAACCAAATCCTGTGATTTAATGTCTTCTCCATCCTAAGTCAGCACTTGAACCCTCTGTACCAGTGGAGCTAGTATGTCTTTCTTTTTCTTTTATATCTACTCCAATGTAAAATTAATTCTTAGTATCCATCTTTTCACCCTCAGCATTATTATTTTTCTTTCTTGAGTTGAGAACATCTACTTTTTATCTGAAGGAAGGAAGCACTTCCTGGCTTCTTGTTGACATTGAGTCACAGAGTCTCTGGTCTTAGGCCTTTGGGATATTACTAAGTTCTTAACTTAAATATGATTCTTTTGATGCCATTATAGTCCGTCTTTGATATGGACAGTGATTAACAAGTGGGTAGTTAGTATATACCACAAGAATATGTCTGACAAAGGGACAAATGGGTAATTAATACCATGGACAGGATAAAGCAGGAAGGTACAAGTTAGTTGTGTTCTTCATAAACAGTGCATAGATACCAATTATTTTGATGATTTTTTTAAAAGATTTTTGGATTGATATTGAGTATCTACACTGGTAATTGAAACTCAGTTCTATGGTTGGATAGTCTGCTGGTTTGATTATGGTGTTTGCACCCTCCTCCACCTCTCTGTGGGTACTGTTCAGTAGTTTCATGGTATGGCTTTTTGACATGGGGAAGGTACCTTTCTTTCCTGAATTGTAGTAACCAGTCTTCCATGGCTCTTGTCAGTTCCCAGGGAGTGGGACAGGTACTTAATTCAAGAGACAGCTTGTTTTCCTTTTCTTTGTCTCTGAATCTGGTCACCAGCATCTAGGATTATTAGGAGAGAAGCAGAGGAGTACAGGTAGCCCTGGTCCAGTGATGGGTAGTGTGGCCTTGCACCTAGGAAGGTTCACTGATAGACCTGGAAGGAGAGGGGGCCTGCATGGGAGTTTTGGAGCATGAGTTCAGACTAACCTGAAGATACACAGTAGAATTAGGAGGTGAAAGGGGAAGTATGAAGAAAGGTGGCCACATGCATCGTCACATACTGCATGCCCTAGAAGTAGATTATATATCTGAGGATGATGGTTTATGTCCTTATGTTTATGTTTAGTTTAGACTTACTTGTGTTTTGGTGATTGGCAAAGTGGAAGGAAGAAGCCACATTTTAATGTTGAGTGGGAAAAATAGGACTTAATAGAAATGTTTCAAACAGGTTGTATGGATAGATCTGGAAACAGCCCTAATCTTAATTTAGGCAAAGCATGAACCAAGGGTCTGAAAGGGCTGGGGTTTGGTTTCAAGCCTCGTGAGCTGAATATTTTGGAGAATTTCTTAGCTAAGATTTGCAGGGGAACAGAAGCGGTGTGGTATAATCAGACAAGAAGAAAGGTCGATGAGGAGTAGACTGGTTACAGAGACCAAGAATCCCTACCATTTGCTTTTGGCACACTGAAAACCCAGGAAAGCCTGTGGTATAGTACAGAACCCTGAGAACTGGAGGATATTGACATTTCCAGCCTTGGCCTTTGTCTTAGATTTTTTATTTCTGTGATGAAACACCATGACCAAAAGCAAGTTGGGAAGGAAAGTTTTTATTTGGCTTACACAGGAACTCAAACAGAACAGAAATCTAGAGGCATGAGCTGATGGAGAGACCATGGAGGGGTGCTGCTCCTCGTGGCTTATTTAACCTGCTTTCTTTTAGAACCCAGGATCATCAGCCTAGGGCTAACACCACCCACAATGGACTGGTCCCCACCCATCAATCAGTAAGACAATCTGACTGGAGTAATGATTGGGTCAGCACCATGGTGTCATTGTGACATCTCATTTAGTCATGACATTGGGGTTCTGTGTGCAGGGGAAAGAGCAGGCTCTCTCCTTTGTGCATTTGAATTTGCATATACAATTATCTCAAAATCAAAAGGGTTTAAAGCACACACAGACACACACACACACACACAAAGAAAACAAAGCAAAACATACAAAAAAAAACCCCTCAGGATCATTGCAGCTACTCTGTAAGACTCAACAGTGCTACATCATAAAGTCTGGGGACATAGGTGTCCAGGAGGTAGCCTGTGAATTCTATCTGACACAACCTCAAGGTAGCATTTTCTTTTAAACACATGGGAGTGGGCAGTCTCTGTCCTCACCTTCAGAGCAGCCCTTACACTCACTCTTTGCTTCCTTCCTTTCAGTTTGTTACTGAAAGGTACTGCTACCCAATATCTATCACATGCTGGTCAAGCTGCCTATAATTGAGCTATCCCAGTCCATTTGTCTCATTCTTTTTTACCCCCTTGTTTCATTCTTGACATTCATCTTGGAGGCTTCTTGCTTTCTTCCCTAGTGGCTCAGACACTCAACACCCACTGTTGCCCTTCAGCCTACTTCCCCAACACTGGCCTCAGGCCATGGATGCTTGTTCTGTCCCACTTGGCTGGACTTCTTGGGAAGCAGTGTGGACTTCTGTTCCATGTCAGGGCCACAACCTTCCTCTCATTGTCCTGGTATGCAGTAGTGGCATACAGTGTGGTCTATCAGAGTTAAGAGAAGGTGATGGGCTTCCCCACTATGTATTGGAAGTCTGGGAAAAGTTTGGAGGACTTGCCATGTTTGCTTGACCCCACACATAGTAATGGTTTAGTTCTATATGTGGGGGTTGAGTATAGGAAAGTGGTTTGGGGCAGAATTGGGCATTCTAATGGCTACATTCTAGAAGGTGCCTGTATGTGGAAACTGGAAGACATCAGAAGGATACAGGTAGTTGCCCAGGCAGGGTATGCAGAAGAGGTGGCAGATGTGCCACTTGGGAAGGCAAGATGAGAAGCAGTTGGGAGAGGTTATCTTGCTAGGTAGTCTGCCAGTGTGATTACTTAATAAAATATGGGGAAGCTACAAAAGATGATTCATAAAACAGTATTACAAATATAAAAAGATTAATGTGCATACATAGAGACTGTGGCAGCATTCACAGGGCCTGCACAGGTTCAAGACCGACAGGGTCCCAGTACTGAACTCCCACCCTAACCAGGAAGCTAATTGACATCTGCTTGCAGTGGAAAAATTACTTTTCTCCAGTGGATTCTTACTGGATATGTTAACCACATTTAAGGGTAGACCCAAAGGCCTGCAAAGAAGGTCAACACAAAATTAACTCAGTGGTATTTTTGTAGGCTTTTTAATATTTTGTTTAGGCATTTTATGTTTTGCGTGTGTTTTGCTTGTGTATTATTTCCAATTTTTTGTTCATGTTGGTTTTGTTTTTGTGTGAATATCTGTGTTTTTTTCTTTTTTAGATTCTGGTTTGTTTGCTCTTTGTTTATTTTTTCTTTTTCTTTTTTCTTTTTTTTTTTTTTTTGTTTTTCGAGACAGGATTTCTCTGTGTAGCCCTGGCTGTCCTGGAACTCACTCTGTAGACCAGGCTGGCCTCAAACTCAGAAATCCACCTGCCTCTGCCTCCCAAGTGCTGAGATTAAAGGCGTGGGCCACCACTGCCCGGCTTATTTTTTAAGGACACAGAGAAACAGTTGGATGGGTGAGGAGGAGCTGGGGGGTGGGGGGAGTTGGGGGAAGGGAACTGTGATCAGAATATATTACATGAATAAAAATTGTTTTTCAATTAAAAATATCGTATGAGGTAGCATTTTTTGGAGCATAGAGTCTGTGCAAAGCTCCTTGGAATCACACAGAGTCTGGATCTGGCCCTGTTTGCAGCTACCATGTTTCACCTAAATATTGCTTATTTGAAGGGTCCATTTGCAGTTTTCTTGTTGGTGGTTTTTTTTGTTTTGTTTTGTTTTTGTTTGTTTCTTTGTTTTTTTTTCCCCGCATGTTCCATGTCAGGTGCACTAGGAGTAGATAATTTGGTACATACTAAGGCACCTTCAAGACTAAAACATTGCTTAAATTGGCCTCACACACAAATGTGCCTGCCTGTGTAAACTGACAGTTTCCTTTATGATTTGCACTTTCTACAGGACTGGCAAAGCGCGTGGGTGCCCGTCTGCTCCTGGCCTCCACGTCCGAGGTATATGGAGGTGAGTGGTGGAGCCCCTGAAAGAAGCCCATCGACCCATGGGACTGTTTGTATCCTGTTGTACCGTAGGCAAGAGGGAACCAGAATTCAGGATTCCACTTAGAGGGCCCCGCCTGTTGTCAGGTCAGCTGTCCAATAATGATGAGGTTTTTATGATTCTATAGAGATGGACCTTTTCCTATTTGCTCTGAAAGCATTTCAGACATTACAAACATGAAGTTGCTTTTGTCCCTTTTGCTGGCTCAATTCTTCAGCTGGAGCAGTGAATACGGTGACCTGAGAGCTAGCTAGTGACATGTGCTCACCTGTTACAGAAAGATTGCTGAAAGAACCAGTAAAGATATAGTGCCAGTCAACTCCAGGTCACATTTTGCCTTCCCACCACCATCATGGTCCCTCCTGAGCTATTCAGTACCCAGGAACTTAGAGTGGATTTTTAATTTATGTGTGGTTCAGACACAGTCTAAAAACCAGCTGGCTGCAGGGTATGGATGAACCTCCTTGCTGCTACAGTGAGGAACCAGACCCTGACATGATGTACTTTTTTCTCTTTTTACATTATTCTTCTGGACAAGGGAAATGAGGATGTAAAATGTAAAATTGGAAGAGACCATTTTTTGAAGTAAGTTTGCCAAGTAGGAAAACAACATAGCAACACAAATTATATAGGAAGTAGTTGTAACTGCCATGAAAGTGTAACATATCCTCCTCCTCTTCAAGGTTCTTGGCAATTAAAAGGGCAAATCAGGTACCCTAGCCCCCACCCTGTTTGTTCACTGTCTAAAAGGCACAGTGACAGCTTTCTTTCCTTGCCAGCATTTATTCGTGTATTTGGTAAGAGCTGTTGTCTTTAGGAGCTTTAAGCAGTGGGGACGGTACGATTCCTGTGGTTTGGCACTTTCTGTACCAGTGCTGCTCGAACCTTTGGGTTTTGTGAAGCATCTGCCTTCCCTTGCAGCATCCCAAATGCTTATGAGGAGGGTGAGGATTAGAAAACTTTTCTTGTTTTGTTTTGTCTTTTGAAACTGAAGGAAGCACAGGCTGGGCTCCAGTCTGCTATACAGACTAGGAAGGCTTCCACTTGTGGTCCTCTGCTTCAGCCTTCCAAGTTCTGAGACTATAGATGCTCACTGACACACCTGACTTTGGAAATAGTTTTTACTAGATCTTTATGTATATGGGCACATACAGATGCTCACTGATAAAAGCATGAACACATATAGGTATTCCATGTGCGGGTAGGTGCGCATGTATTTGTAATGGGCAGAGAATAACTTTGGAGTCTGGTTCACCTGTGTCTGGAGTGCACTACGTAGGGTAGGGCAACTGGCCAACAGATTCGGGGAATCTACCAGTCTTTGCCTCCTTAGTGCTGAGGTTACAAACTGGGTACCACTGTGCTGAGCCTTTTTTTCTTTTTTTCTTTGGTGATTCTGGGGATAGAACTTAGGTCCTTCTGATTGCAAAGTGAATACAGAGTTACCTTCTCAATCCTGGCCCTTTACTTCTGTAGCCCCACCACTAACCCCATCTCCATGGTTTTTTGAAGTAATTTTGTGAAGGAGATTTTTGAGAAGCTTGGTTCCCTGGGCATTCCAGCCCAGAATGGTGCCAAGACTGAATTGCTTATGCTTGGCTTTCTTGTGTGCCAGATTTCTGTCTCCTTTGGGATCTGACCTGTCAAAAGCTAGGGAAAAGCCTGATCTTTGATCTTGGTCATATTTTTTTTTTTTTTTTCAATTTTTTTTTTTTTATTAATCAATCCATTCTCGGTCATATCTTTGTGTATGTAAATCATTAGTATTCTTTTAGGGAGTCTTTCTTTGCTGTAGACCTCTTTTCTCATGTGTAACTTGCTTCCTACTGGGGAATTTTCTCTCACAGGCTTTACTCTGCACTGTACACAACTGCAATCTTGTAACTGCTTCTTGAAGGCTTAGCTGGATCAGATGCATGTGCCCACCCGTAGATGCTCCTCTCCCTTATCCCCACAAGTCTAATGTCAAACCATGCGCCACATAAATTGGCTGTGAATTTATAACACTGAGTTGCTGTATGTTTTTTTGCCCACATTTCTTGGGAGAGATTTATACATTTTATAGCGTGGTTGGACACATACATATATGTAGGGAGAGCACCAGGTGCCCTGGAACTTTGGAAGGAGGGGCTCAGAGCTCTGAGCTTCCCTCACTGGCATTTCTCTCTGTTTTTAAATGTTTATCTAGGTCTGTCATAAATAAACATTGTTTCTGGTAATGAATTGAGGGCTGGTTGGGGGATATAAATTAAGCCTTATTTTCTCTTGCTTATTCATAGATCCTGAGGTCCACCCTCAAAGTGAGGACTACTGGGGCCACGTGAATCCCATAGGACCCCGAGCCTGCTATGATGAGGGCAAACGTGTTGCAGAGACCATGTGCTATGCCTACATGAAGCAGGTATTGGTCCATACCACAGAGCACTCTACACAAATATGTACATTTGTTTACAGGAATAAACCCCAGGGCTTGACACCTAACAGTGGGTGTTGGGAAGACCTGGTGTTTGCTATTAGAGATATCTTCTTGTTTTCAGAATGGTATGAACTTGTTTCCAGTACTATAGGAAGGCTGGGGACAGCACACTTCCCTACCATTATACTGTCCGCCATCAGTTAACACCTGCCTCATTTCCAAGGCCTCCAAGTTGGTGTGATTCATTTTTACCATTTATTTCTTATGTGTGTGTCTGTCTGTATGTTCCTGTTGGGGGTGCATCACATGTTCGTGAAGGTTTTGGGAACTGACAGATCACCTGGTCTGTGGTTACTAGCGTGGTCCAGGAATCCTGTTTCCTCCTGCTGTGTGCTGGGATTACAGGCGGGCTGCCGTGCCTGTCTGGTTTTTATGTTGGGCCAGGGGCTCTGGGCTTTATCCTTACACAGCGTGCATTTTACCTAGCCACCTCCCTAGCTAAGACAGATTTTAAAAATCATCCTCTTTGAGGTCCATATTTATTATATATTTCCCTGTTTTTCCTACATGCTTTATTATTCATTGTTACACTGGGTGCTTCCATCATGGGTGTTCATCTTGTGCATCATCTCATCCACAGACCAGGAGGCCAAGGTTTAGAGAAGGTACCCATAGAACCTGATTACGAAGCCCCCTGCCCTGCTGGGCACCATGGTGTCCTGCCTATCAGGATATGCTACTGGCTAGAGATGACGCAGTACATGGGGGGTTAGCTCCATGCTTAGAATAAGTGCCCGAAGGATCAGGAGCTGGGGCTAGAGTGACAGCAACGTGCTTCAGCTTTGTTGAGGCTGGCTCTGTGTAGTCTTCTCTCATTCCCCCTAGCATTCTTGAGGTAAGTATTGGTTGCCTGCTGTTGAGAGTGGGCTCCAAACTTGTTCCCAGGTCCCTGGCTCCTAAGTGGAGCTTGAGCTATACAACATGCTCTGTCATGCTGTCTTGAGAGGCTGCTGTAGATAAGTGTCTTAGTTAGAGTTTTACTGCTGTGAACATATACCATGTCTGAGGTACTCTTAAAAGGACGACATTTAATTGGAACTGGCTTACAGGTTCAGAGGTTCAGTCCATTATCATCCAGGTGAGAACATTGCAGAGTCCAGCCAGGCATAGTGCAGGAGAAGCTGATAGTTCTACATCTTCATCTGAAGACCACTAGGAGAAGACTGGTTCCCATGTGGCTAGGTGGAGGGTCTCATTGCCCACCCCTACGGTGACACACTTCCTCCAATAAGGCCACACTTCCTATTGTGCCACTCCCTGGGCCAAGCCATAGTCAAACCACCAAATAAGGAAGTATACACTGAGGTAGCACAACTCTGAATCCAGGAACATCAAGTATAGGGCAGTAAGCAGTCATTGACAATGCCCAGAACAGCAGCCCATGTGGTGTTACTCTAGGTATCAGTTGTTCCTTAGCCAGAGGTTAGTACCAAGTCGCTAAATGGTAGCATCAATTTTGAGTTCTAAATATAAGGCCTTTTTGAGTAGTTTTATAGAAAAATATTTTAGTTGTTAGGATTTATGCTTTTAGAAAGTCTTGAGTCAGATTTATATTAGCAGATTATTGATTTGGTTATTTTAATAACGACAGCTTTTTTTTTTTTTTTGATACTTTGTTTGTTTGTTTTTCTTTTTCTTTTTTTTTCTTTTTCTCAAGACAGGATTTCTCTGTGTAGCCCTGGCTGTCCTGGAACTTACTCTGTAGACCAGGCTGGCCCTGAAATCAGAAATCCGCGTGCCTCTGCCTCCCAAGTGCTGAGATTAAAGGCATGCACCACCACTGCCCTGCTTTTTGATATTTTATTTACATTTCAAATGTTTCCCCCTTTCCAGGTCTCCCCTTTGGAACCCCCTATCCTCTCCCCCTCCCCCTGCCTCTATGAGGGTATTCCCCCACCCACCCACCGACTCTTGTCTTCCCTCCCTGGCATTCCCCTTACACTGGGGCATCTAACACCCTCAGGCCCAAGGGCCCCTCCTCCCACTGTTGGCCAACAAGGCCCTCCTCTGCCACATATGTGGCCAGCACCATAGGTCCCTCCATGTGTATTCTTTGGTTGGTGGTTCAGTCTCCAGAAGCACCAGGGAGTCAGGCCAGTTGACATTGTTGCTCCCTCCATGGGGCTACAAACTCCCTCAATTACCCTGCCATCTGGGACCCCACGCTCAGTCCAACTGTTACTGGGAATTGAATCTTGGGTATTCTAAATTTTTAGGCTAATATCCACTTATTAGTGATAATAAACCTGTTCATTCATTCATACCATATTCATTCTTTTGAGACTGAGTTACCTTGCTCAGGATGTTATTTCAAGTTCCATCCATTTGCCTGCAAATTTCATGAAGTCATTGTTTTTAGTAGCTGAGTAGTATTCCATTGTGTAAATGTACCACATTTTCTGTATCCATTCCTCTGCTGAGAGCCATCTGGGTTGTTTCGAGCTTCTGGCTACTATAAATGTAACCGCTATGAACATAGTGGAGCATTTGTCCTTATTATATGTTGGAACATCTTCTGGGTATATGCCCAGGAGTGGTATAGCTGGGTCTTCAGGTAGTATTATGTTCGTTTTTCTGAGGGTCCGCCAAACTGATTTCCAGGGTGGTTGTACCAGCTTGCAATCCCACCAACAATGGAGGAGTGTTGCTCTTTCTCCACATCCTCGCCAGCATCTGCTGTCACCTGAGTTTTTGATCTTAGCCATTCTGACTGGTGTGAGGTGGAATCTCAGGGTTGTTTTGATTTGCATTTCCCTGATGACCAAGGATGTTGAACATTTCTTTAGGTGCTTCTGATCCCTTCGAATTTCCTCAGTTGAGAATTCTCTATTTAGCTCTGTTCCCCACTTTTTGATAGGGTTATTTGGATCTCTGGAGTCTAACTTCTTGAGTTCTTTGTATATATAGTGTATTAGCCCTCTGTCAGATGTAGGATTGGTAAAGATCTTTCCCCAACCTGTTGTTTGCCATTTTGTCCTATTGACAATGTCCTTTGCCTTACAGAAGCTTTGCAATTTCATGAGGGCCCATTTGTTAATTCTCTTTCTTAGAGCATAGCCATTGGTGTTCTGTTCAGGAACTTTTCCCCTGTGCCCATGTATTCAAGACTTTTCCCCACTTTCTCTTCTTTTAGATCCAGTGTATCTGATTTTATGTGGAGGTCCTTGATCCACTTGGATTTGAGCTTTCTACAGGGAGATAGAAATGGATTAATTCGCATTGTTGTACATGTTGACCGCCAGTTGAACCAGCACCATTTGTTGAAAATGCTGTCTTTTTTTCCACTAAATGGTTTTAGCTCCTTTGTCGAAAATCAAGTGACCATAAGTGTGTGGGTTCATTTCTGGGTCTTCAGTTCTATTGCATTGATCTACCTGCCTGTCACTGTACCAATACCATGCAGTTTTTATCACTACTGCTCTGTAGTACAGCTTGAGGTCAGGGATGCTGATTCCCCCAGAAGTTCTTTTGTTGTTGAGAATAGCTATTGCTATCCTGGGTTTTTTGTTACTCCAAATGAATTTGAGAATTGCTCTTTCTAAGTCTATGAAGAATTGAGTAGGAATTTTGATGGGGATTGCATTGAATCTGTAGATTGCTTTTGGCAGGATGGCCATTTTTACTATATTAATCCTCCCAATCCATGAGCATGGCAGATCTTT
>CM052709.1:164076-191671 GCA_028551405.1 Uromys caudimaculatus
CTACTATTATTGTGTGAGGTGCAATGTGTGCATTGAGCTTTAGTAAAGTTTCTTTTATGAATGTGGGTGCCCTTGCCTTTGGAGCATAGATGTTCAGAATTGAGAGTTCTTTGGTAGATTTTTCCTTTGATGAGTATGAAGTGTCCTTCCTTATCTTTTTTGATGACTTTTGGGTGAAAGTCGATTTTATCCGATATTAGAATGGCTACTCCAGCCCGTTTCTTGGGACCATTTGCCTGGAAAATTGTTTTCCAGCCCTTTACTCTGAGGTAATGTTTGTCTTTATTGCGGAAGTGTGTTTCCTGAATGCAGCAAAATGCTGGGTCCTCTTTATGGATCCAGTCTGTCAGTCTATGTCTTTTTATTGGGGAATTGAGTCCATTGATGTTAAGAGATTTTAAGGAATAGTCATTGTTGCCTCCTGTTACTTTTGATATTATTTTTATTTTTGTGTGACTATCTTCATTTGAGTTTGTTGAAAGATTACTTTCTTGCTTTTTCTAGGGTGTAGTTTCCCTCCTTGTGTTGGAGTTTTCCATCTATTACCTTTGTAGGGCTGGGTTTGTGGAAACATTGTGTAAATTTGGTTTTGTCATAAGAATATTTTGGTTTCACAATCTATGTTAATTGAGAGTTTTGCTGGGTATAGTAGCCTGGGCTGGCACTTGTGTTCTCTTAGCATCTGTATGAGATCTGCCCAGGATCTTCTAGCTTTCATAGTCTCTGGTGAGAAGTCTGGTGTAATTCTGATAGGTCTTCTTTTATATGTTACTTGACCTTTTCCCCTTACTCCTTTTAATATTCTTTCCTTGTTTAGTGCATTTGGTGTTTTGATTATTATGTGATAGGAGGAATTTCTTTTCTGGTCCAATGTATTTGTAGTTCTGTAGGCTTCTTGAATGTTTATGCTTATCTCTTTAGGTTAGGGAAGTTTTTTTCTATAATTTTGTTGAAGATGTTTACTGGCCCTTTAAGTTGGGAATCTTTACTCTCTTCTATACCTATCATCCTTAGGTTTGGTCTTCTCATTTTGTCCTGCATTTCCTGGATGTTTTGGGTTAGGAGCTTTTTGCATTTTGCATTTTCTTTGACTGTTGTGTCAATGTTTTCTATGGTATCTTCCACCAGTGAGATTCTCTTTTCTATCTCTTGTATTCTGTTGGTGATGCTTTCATCTATGACTCCTGATCTCTTTCCAAGGTTTTCTAGCTCCAGCATTGTCTCCCTTTGTGATTTCTTTATTCTTTCTTCTTTCCTTTTTAGATCCTGGATGGTTTTGTTCATTTCCTTTGTTTGTTTGATTGTGTTTTCCTGTAATTCTGCCTCTTTGATTGTGTTTTCCTGTAATTCTTTAATTTTCCTCTTGTGTTTCCTCTTTAAAGGCTTCTAGCTGTTTACCTGTGTTCTCTTGTGTTTCTTTAAGGGAGTTATTATTTCCTTCTTAAAATCTTCTATCATCATCATGAGATGTGATTTTAAATCTGAATCTTGCTTTTCTGGTGTGTTGATGTATTCAGGGCTCACCGTAGTGTGAGAACTGGGTTCTGATGATGTCAAGTTGCCTTGGTTTCTGTTCCTTATGTTCTTGCCCTTGCCTGTCACCATCTGGTTATCTCTGGTGTTAGCTGATCTTGCTCTCTCTGACTTTAGCTTGTCCCTCTTGCAAGCCTCTGCATTAGTACTCCTAGAGACCAGCTCTCTCTGAGAGGAATTTGGGTTTGGAGAGCTGTGGTATAGGGTTAGCTCTGGAGTGCAGACAGAAACCAGGAGTCTGTCCCCAGCTGTTCCTTGGTTCCTGTGTCTTGGTGGCTGTGCAAGGGTCCCTCTTGATCGAGGAATTTGAACAGAAGTGGTAGTCTTGCCTGTGCTCGAATATGTGTTGGCACCCATGAGAGACCAGCTCTCTCCTGGCACTATTTGAGTATGGAGCCCTGTATCACATGATCAGCTCCCTGGCCGCAGAAGGAAACTGGAAGACCACTCCTCAGTCCCTGTGTCCTGAGGGTTCTGGGTGCATTCCTCTGAGCAGAGGTGCTTGTCTTACCTCCACTCGGAGGCTTGTCCACACTCTTGGTAGGCTAGCTTTCTCCTGGCGCTATTTGGCTATGGACCCCTGTGGCCCAGGCTGAGGTCCCCAGCCACAGATGGAAACCGGAAGCCACTACAGCTTTTTACATACAAGAATGCATCCTTTTTGTTAACGATTATCTTTTTTTTTCAGGGCTCTACATGGCGTGTAAATAAATTTCATGTAAGGAATGAAAATGTAAACAAGATAAATAGAAGTCTGAATTGCCTTTTTTATTAAATAAGATGTTGCCTTTTAATGACTTTCTTTCAAGATTCTCATAATTAGTAAAATACCTCTAATATATTCAATATAAAGTTTTATTTCATTGCACATCTTTTATGGAGATCAAAGGGCAAAGCAGAGCATCCTTCATGAATAATTTGAATCTGTCAGAGAGGAATTAAGTTGCTGCTTCCATGTGCCTGTGGCCATGGGAACTTTATAATGTGGAGGCTTGCCCTGGGACTGTACAGGTCAGGACTTAGGGTACATTTGCACTCCTAGCCCCCTGTGAGTGTGCCTCTGAAGTCATGGCCCACCCACTTTCTGAACTGAGTCTGCATAACAGGCTACCATTCATAAAACCCTAGACCAACAGAGTAGAAAGAGAACTCAGAAGTCAGAAGTCACCTGGGGTAGTAGCCTCGAGGGCGTATTTATTTTTTGGCATTAGCATACTTAAAAAAAGAATATTTGATATGTATATGACATTAGAGGGCCTGATGTGTTTGCTGGCTCTGGCCTTGTTCCCAGGGTATCTGCTGCCCACATCCTGCTACTCCATATAGGCATCTACAGTGTAGTATTCGCTCCCTACTAGCTTTGCAGTGGTGGCAGCATACCCTGAACCATAGCAACTGTAAGAGGTACACTTATTAATGCAGTAGTCCCTGTTATTTTTGAGGAAGATACTTCAACACCCCAGGGAATGTCTGACTGAAAGTGCAGGAATCTATATATATTATGCTTTTTCTAAACATGTATAACTGTTAAAATTATAAGCTAGGCATGGTAAGAGATCATTTGCAGTTACGAAACAGACCAATTGTAGCAATATGCTGCCTCATAATCTCTCCCAATGCTACACTCGTACTTTTTGCTGACTGTAGGTGACTGAAACCATGCTAGTGGATCCACTTCACTAAAGTAAATGTGTTGAAGAGGATTGTCAGGGAACTACGGGCACATCTGCCATCATCCAGCCTTGTGTGGCCTTCTGCCACCCTCCAGAGTGAATGTGAGCATCACTCAGCCTAGTGAATTGCACTCCACAATGCAAGACCTCGGGTGGTGTGAGAAACAGCAGAGAATGAGATGATTGAACCTCCTGTCCCCATTGACTCACACACTTTCAGGGTACAAGAAGACTTCGAAGCATGGCAGAGTAGGGCTACCATTTCTGGGAGCGACGTATATAGCTTTCAGGTCAGTATAACCCAAGCTTTTCCTGCAGGACAGGTCTTTGTGTAATGGAGGGTGACACTTTATTGTGTAGACCCATTCCCCAATCAGTACAGAGCTCTTCTCTCCTCTGAGGACTTTCCGTCATTGAACAGTGATCAAACTACAGCATCTATGGCTTAATAGAACACTCTTCAAGGCATAGCTCACATTTAAGAGCTGCCTTGATGGAGAGCCCATTTTACTCTGTCCATCCAGTTGCTCTTCCTCAAGCCTGTGATTAATCTTCCCCAGATTGCTGTGGGATTCTACCATGTAGTCCTGTCATTCTGTGGGGAACAAATACTGAGAAACATTGTACATGATCACTGG
This sequence comes from Uromys caudimaculatus, assembly GCA_028551405.1. Lineage (NCBI taxonomy): Eukaryota > Metazoa > Chordata > Mammalia > Rodentia > Muridae > Uromys > Uromys caudimaculatus. Next base: position 167,921 of record CM052709.1, read on the forward strand.
TTTTTTTAGATTGAAAATAATTTTTTAAACAATATATTCTGATCATAGTTTCTCCTCCAACTCTTCCTAGGTCCTCCCTGTTTACCCAATTCCATGCCTTAATTTTCTCTTTTGAAAACAAAACAAAACAACCAGATTTTTAAAAAAGAAAAATAACAAAGTGAAAGCACAAGGAACACACACAGATACACACATACACATACACATACATACTCTCACATACACATATCCACACATACATGTACACATGCGTGTGCGCGCACACAGAAAAAAAACCCACAAATTGGAAACCATAATGCACAAAAAAAGACCAGTAAGCCCCCCCAAAATGCCTAGACAAAGCAATATGAAACAAAAGTCTACAAAAACACCACTGAGTCATTTTGTGTTGGCTGTCTACTGCTAGGCATGGGGCCTACCAAATGTTGTTTATATATCCAGTGAGGCTCCATTGAAGAAAAGTAATTTTTCCTTCTCAAGTAGATGTCTATTGATGATAGCTTCTTGGTTAGGGGTGGGAGCTCATAGCTCCTTTGCCCTCTCAGTGCTGGGGCCCTATCTGGCTTAAGCCTGTGCAGGCCCTGTGAATGCTACCAGTCTCTGTGAGTTCATGTGCATGTCAGTCCTGTTGTGTCTGAAGTACACTCTAGTTATTACAATATTTCCACCTACATATATACATATACATAGCTCTCTGATTCCTGAGGAGAGGGATTAGATGAATCCCTGCATGTTCCAAGGTCTCTCAGTCCTCTGTGCACTGTCCAATTGTGGGTCTCTATGTTACTTCCCATCTACTGCAATTAGCAGCTTCACTGATGAGGGTTGAGAAAGGATTGTATGTCATTAGTCATTTCATTGCTATTGTTCCTTTAACAGAATAATAGTGTTAGGCTTCCCCCTAGACCCCTATCCTATCCAATCTCAGGTTCTTGGCCCTAAACATTGTCAGACATGAGTTTCATCTCTCATGGGGTTTTAAATCCAGTGTTGGATGCTCCCACAATATTTGTGTTACTATTGTACCAACCTCTCATGTCGTTAGGTCACCGTTGTAGATCTCAGGCTTTGTAGCTGGGTTGGTGGTGACCCATTCAAGGTGAGTTAGCGTGATCAGGAGACAGACAAAGGTCAGGTACAAGTGCAGCGTCTGTCCTTCACTGAGGGTTCAGTATCACTTATGAAGTAAAAGTGCAGCAGGAATGGTACATGTGCTAAATGTTTAATACTCTTCTCTTGAGTGATACAGTATGCAGCTTTGTGAGGGGAATTTACATTATACTAGGTACTGAAATGAAATCATCCAGAGCTGACATGTATGATTGTGCAAGTTATATGCAAATCCTCCTATTCAGGACTTGAGCATGGTCAGATTTTCTATCCAAAGGGTACTAGATACCAAAAGACACTTATTTGTCTTGGGCTCAGAACTGTGACATGGTGAGTTTTCAAAGTGGCATCACTGTTTTGTAATTCTTGTGACATAGCAGAATGGACATTGTTATCCCCACTTCAAGCATCAGAATCATAGGTCCTAGAAAATTAAGTATAACTGGAGACTGCTAGGATGAACCTAGAGTGTTCCCATATGACCATGAGCTTGTACTCTCTACATGGGGGTTCACACTAATCTCTCTCCTCTTAACTTTCCATTGGTGTTATGCTGACCTAACTCACAGTTGCTGAGATGTTCTTGTTCTCAGGGCTCAGAGTCTTGGATGAACGACTCAGGGTTCCCATGAAGGACAGAGCACACAGTGACTTGAAGCTGTGGCTAAGAATGAATCACTAATTCTTAGTTCTGTGAATGTTGGCCTTTTGCATGCTGAGTCCCTGCACCACAGCACGATGGAAACTCAGCAGTGTAGTAGGTGGCAGGGCTTAGCTATGCAGATTGATGTCACATGATCTACAACATATGATAGTGCTTAGAGTCTTCAGGGATTGGTTCTGCTTTCAATGAGATACTACCCTAGTGGGCACTTCCCAATTTTCAGCCTTATCCCTTTTTCCAAGCTCGATATGGGAACCAGCCCAGCTGCCACCATAAATAGCTTGCTGATGCCTCTTGGCTATCCCACTGTGAGGGTAGAGGATGAGTGGCAAATGAACTATACACGATGAACCAGTGTTGCCTTTGTCAGGGCAAAGGCTTGCTGACAGTGTGAAGAAAGAGCTCGGCATACTAATTGCAGAAGATGCCAGTGTCTAAGAAGAGAACAGATCTCAGCTGAAGGAGATTCAGGTTCATGTCTTTCCATGTAGCTAATCTTGGTGTGATGTGAGAATGCCCACTGGGGAGCCATGCGACTGCTGTGGACAGAGGTAGCAGCCGTGGCTACAGCTACTTCAGGAGTTCATGCGGTGTCTTAATTTTTAGTTCATTCCAGTTAGCTTGCTTAATGGTTTCAGGTCCAAATAGAGAAATGAGCAAGCTTGCCTGTTTATATGGTGGGCAGTAAATGTTTGGAGAGGTTAGTTTATAATAAGGCCGTACTTTGGGCCTTTATTTTGTCCCTGAGAAAGGGAGAGCGAGAGGGTAAGAGCATCTGATCTGAGCTCCCCTCTGCTGCGCATGCCTGTTTGAGTGTTGTAGAATCGCTGAGGTTTCGAGTCTCTTCAGAGAATAAAACCATATTCATCCTCTCCTGATTCTTCACTTGTCTCATCAATGAAATGCAAGTAGAAACTTTCAAGTTATCTTCTGTGGAGAGCCATATCTCTGCTCTTCCCTCTCTTCCCCTCTTTAATACATCATCCCTGCCATCCCCAGGGGACGGGTTCTGAGAGCTATGGTGGATTCCTGGAACCACGGGCCACTCTGTGCTGTTTAATTTAGTGCCGTTTCCATCTTAACCAGACATCTGCCGTGCATCATGGCTGTAACTTGAAGTGCATAACACTTCATAACATGTCTGTTTTCTGTCATCAGTTTCACAGATAGAAGATTCCCTAATAAATTTTAGGACAGGACACACATGGGAAAATAGGCACCTGTCATGAAACAATTAATATAAACAATTTACTCTCACACAACTGTCTCATAGCTTTTCCCACCAGAGTGCCCATACTACTGGCCTTTCCATAGTGAAATCTGAGGCAGCTTTGGCATTACCCAGTTGCTTTATGATGAGCACATTACAGAATCAGGACAAAAGTATTGTCTTTTGAAAGCAAAAAGCAACCTGTTCTCCATTCTTGCAAGGCACTAGAAATGTAGAAGAGGGTTGCACACTGCAGAGAAGCATGCCTCATTTTCTTTCTCTCTGTTCCAGGAAGGTGTGGAAGTACGGGTGGCAAGGATCTTCAACACCTTTGGGCCACGAATGCACATGAATGATGGGCGGGTGGTCAGCAACTTCATCTTACAAGCACTACAAGGGGAGCCACTTACAGTGAGTACTGCCCAGAGGCTGCCTGTAACGTTTCTTTACACCAGTAACCAAAAGGTGACTTGCTTCAGGGCCTTGATGTTTCCAGAGTTGACATATCATTTCCATGTGTATCTCTGCTACCTTCATGAAAGGAAGAGATGTACATGGGTAGAACACAGCGCAGGAATATAGCCTTACAGTGAGCCTTGGATCCTGTTTCATTCACCCTGTACTCCCGGACTCTACCTGTGCCAGCTAGCCTGCTTGACTCTCTTCCCCATGGATTCCTAATGGCCCAAGCTTGCATTTCTCTTCTAAGTGGCACCTTGCTACTCCTTGATGGAGTCTCTATGGTTATACCTGGCCTCTCTTTCCATATCATTTATAGACTCCACCAGTTCTTCCTGGTGACCTGGCTCTGGACTCACCCTGCCACCATAGTGTCCTAGTTTTGAAGTAGTCCCATTCTTGTTCTTTAGTCATGTTCTTTCAGCCTGTCCTAGAGCCAGCCTTCTGAAGAAGAGAAACCCAAAGATCCCTCATCTCAGGGACAGCATATGACAGACCTTTCTCAAGGTTCCTACCATCCCCATTCCCCACTCCCCAGACTGACCCCTTCAGCTCCTGTCTTGCCTGTTCTGGGAGTGTTTCTTGGGCATTTTCTGTAGACAGTACTAACTGCACCACTCTCTATATGAAGGCACCATTGGATTTCGCTAACTATGCAGTTTTGTTTTCACTGTACTTGGTACCAGTGGAAATACTAAATTTCCAGGTCCCAGCATAGCATTAACTCTGGAAACCAGGACCTTTGTCCTTCGATTCATAGCTGTGTCTCTGGCCCCAACACATAGGCAATATAAGATAAATGTTGGTTGAATTAATGATCAGGTAATGTGGTGGCTGCTTTCTGTTGCAATAAGTGAAAAGTGACTCAGGGATTAGCCACAGAAACCAAGAGTTTTAGTTTTAACTGCGAGTTACACCTGTCTTTTATATCCTCTCTTGCTGCATCTTGCTTCTATCCACAGATTTCCCAGATGCAGATTCAGCCACCTCAAAGTAAATGTGTTGGAAAATATGGTGTCTGTGATAACATGGATAGATGTTGTTTTCCTGTATAGAGAATGTTCATGATTTATATGCAAATTCCAAACCATTTCACAAAAGGGACTTTGCCATCCTAGATTTTGTATCTGTGGGGTGTTTTGAAACCAACTCCCATGGAAACTGAGGGATAACTGTATTTGGGGTTTCAGATGATCTCTATTGGGAAGGGAGATATTCCTGATGGCTTTTCAGCCACCATGCACAGTGACTTACCCAGGGTCAGAGCTACTTTGTTTGCAGAGAAAACTGTTAACAGCCTTTGAAGAAACAGCTTTTCCATTTATTGCCGCATTGGCAGCTCAAGGGCCCCATATTAAAGAGGAAAGCAAGTCCTCTAGCAGCCTCAAGAATGCACATATTGTTGGCACAGTTCATGTCTCACGTGTTGTCTTCAGGCCCAGCATGACTCTCCCAGAGATGTGGGGAGAGATCACTGGCGCCATCCGAAAGCCATTAATCCAGAGCCTGCCAGACTTCCCTCTTTCCTTGCCACCCAGGCAGAAGGCCCATGGAGGCATTTAGAGTGTTTCGGAGTTTTTTGTTTGTTTGTTCCAAAGAATTCTATTGCTCATCAAGGACCTGATGAACTTGTGCTTTTCTCTTGGGTTGAAATATCATTTCTTTCCCTTGTCAGGTGGTTCTGTCTAGAAGGCAGCAGGGTGGAGTGGGGAGAGGTGTGCTGGAGACCGAGCACAACTTTAAGCGTAGAGGGCAAATGGAAACTCACAGCTAAGGAGCAGAGTGGGGGTCAGTGGATAGAAAAAAGGAAGAGGAAGAAACATTTGGGGAAGAGGGTCCTGATGGAACTGACCTAAAAGGATTCTTGCTGAAGGAAGCCAGATGGCCCACAGCTTTGAGAGCTTGGAAAGACATGAGAAACCAACATAGTTATGAGTCAGTAAGCAGGGCTTTTTGTTGATTTCTGTGAGAAATACCCAACTGGTCTAAGAGACTGACTTGGTTTAGAAGAGGCTGTCATAACTTATGAACTTAATGCACACTGTAGGGGACAGTGCTGTGATTCAGACAGCTTTCTTTGGTATTCTTGCCACCTCTACTTCCTGAGCATCTTGGTGACTCCTAGGTCACCATATTGCTGTGACTTGAACATAGGTAGCACTTAATCCCCTTAGAGCAACTTTGAGTCCCCAGAATCTCCTTAAATCTCTCTCATTGCGTAAAATGCAGCCAGAGGAACCACATAGACACCAGAGTGTAGTACTGTACAGACTCATGATTATAGCTGAGCACCTACTCTGCCTGGCCTGCGGACAAGGAGTAGCTTCTGCCCCGGAGGCAGGCAGGCAGGTCTGTGAGCCAGGAAGGCACATTCACTCTCATCATTAAGGCAGTAGGTGCTTTTCAAGGCTCTGTCCTCATTGTTCCTTTGCTGAGATTTTCTCCTGCAGTTTCTGTTTCCTGTCAGTAGACATCTCCATACATAGTGCAGTTCATTCTTTTCTCATGGGCCTTCTATCCTCAAGTAGAACCTAAAAACATAGATCTCTGAGCTAGGTCAGTGATGAGACAAGCAGGAATTTTTTTTTTTTTTTTTTTGGTTTTTCGAGACAGGGTTTCTCTGTGTAGCCCTGGCTGTCCTGGAACTCACTCTGTAGACCAGGCTGGCCTTGAACTCAGAAATCCACCTGCCTCTGCCTCCCAAGTGCTGGGATTAAAGGCGTGCACCATCACTGCCCGGTACAAGCAGGATTTTAATTGCATCATTACAGCATGACAATCTGGGTGTATCAGTTATGCTTCTTAGTTTCTGGAAAAATGTGCACTGGCTGTTAGAACTTTTGAATTTTTTGTGTCATTTTTGTTTTTCTAAGGGACATCTCCAGATCCCTCACGTAATCAGAATAAAGCTCCATTAGTTGTTTTAACTGAGGCAGGACTGAAGACCACCCAGATCTGTATATCCCATATTCCCATAGCCACCGTCATCCTACAGAGCCCCTGAAGCCCTGAAATGCTTGCAACAGAAATGTCTGATAGTCTTTATTCAATATATAAAAATAAAGAAAAACACAGACACAGCAGTGGTGTAGCCACATTTCTGTCATTGTAGAATTTTTGTAAGTATTCATCATATTGTCTAGCTCAGTGCTTCTTAACATTAACCCAGAACCATCAGCATCACATCAGAGATCTCAGAAAGGTGAATTCTCAGTCTTGAACGAAGATCTTGCAGATCAGAAGAAGATCTGTGTTAGTTAGCCTGGGGATTTGGGGGCCTCTCTGGGTGTGTACTAAGTGGTTCTGAGCCTTGACTACACCTCAGAATCATTCCAGGAGCTTGAAGAGTAGTCATTTTTGTCCCTCCACATTAACTAAATCCAGCTGTGGCTGGTACTCAGGAATTGGTATTTTTATGGCAGTGGAAATACAACTGTACAGCCATAGGCTGAGCCACTACGCATACAGACCTAGTCAGATAAAAAGGGTTGGTAGCCTCACAAGAAATAGTTCATCCCACCAGCCAGGACTACCTGCTTCCCGTCGTTTATTGATTTGAACTGCTGATTTCTGTCGTGGTGGAGTTTTTATGAGTGAGTTCAGGTCCTCTGACTCAGTTCTTGGTTTAGAGGAGCCAAGGCTGTTCTAAACCTGTACCTCACTCCAGTCAGTCATCTAGAGGACCTTAGCTTGGTCTTAGCCACATGTTGGAAGTCTCATAGCGCCAACTATACAACTATGAGCGCATCTTCCCCATAGGTTATCAACCTAGGCGGAAGCCTATCACTTGTAATGGATATCCGTGGTGGAGAGCTCCTACTGAATATTCTTTACGTTATTCTCTGTGTGAGGTATGTGTTGCACAAATAGAGTCCAGAATTGCAGTTCCCAGGGTCTTACATGGCTCCTGACAAACAGCAAGACATGGGTAGAAGCCAGTTCTTGGACACAGTCTTTTGAAGAAAAACTTGATATATGTGTATACGCTCATATTAAGTATCAGTGCTAAGGTACAGAATATAAGATGTAGCTAATTCAATTAAAATACAATTATATCATTTCTTCCCATCCCCTTCCCTCAATCCTTCCTATATCCTCTTCCTTCCTCCAGTATTTCCCATTCCCCTTTACTCCCTTTTAAATTTACTGCCTCTTTTCCTTTGATTTATTATTATTATTATTCACACATTTAAATATATACATATATCTGCTAAGTCCATTCATTGTTGCTTATGTGTATATGATTTCAGGACTGACTGACCACTTGGTATTCTATAACCAATTAAGGGGCCCATCCCTGGGGAAGACTAATTGTACCTCTCTGAGTAGTTGTTAGTTACTTGTAGTTCTTTTTCTAGGGTTGAAGCCTTGTTAACATGCTGTCATTGGGTCTTGTTCAGCAGCCATTGTTGCAGTATTAGGGGTGTATCTTCTTGTCATTTCTTGGAGACACAGTCTCATCTCATAGCAGATTTCCTCTGGTTCTCAAAAGTGCCACTCTCCTTTTCCATGATGTCCCCTGAGCCTTGGGTACAAGAGCAGTGTTGTAGATGCATGTTGAGAATGAGCACTCCATGTTCAGTTCTCTGTATTTTGGCCAGTTGTGGTTTTTCTGTGATAGTTTCAGTCTGACGCAATGAGAAGCTTTTTTGATGAAGGATGAAAATTAGACATACCAGGCAAAGAGGGTTTGTAAACCTTAAGATGTTGTAAGCCCATGTCAGTGCGTCTTCAAGGATTGGTTCTAAAGTCAGACCCACAGAATTCCAAGGAGCCCCACTAATAGTGTCAGGGTGGTTTTTCTCAAGTCTAACTCTTGGTTTCCTTGTAGGTATATGGATCTGGGTCTCAGACACGAGCATTCCAGTACGTTAGGTAAGGCTCTTGTCATTATCCTTGCTTCTGAGTAGAAGGCAGCAGTTCACTGTATATTGTACATGTTGGTTATTTCCACAGCTCACCTGTTCATTAAGCTAATTTTAATATTTGATTGGGAACCTCTTGCTTCTCTGTTTAGAAGTTAAAGTTGATTTTCATCCACTATTTTCTGTGATTCCTGGCTAATCTGCCACCTAGTGTTGCATAGATAAAAGTTGTCCAGCTCTGAGGTGAGCTTGAAAAATTAATGCTGCAGGCCAGTTAGTCACCCATCAAGCCTGCAGATTCAGATGTCCGGCCAATTTTTGAAAACATGGCTCGTTATCATGGAAAGAGTCTTTAAGGATATAAGGTAAGAGTGTCTTAATGGTGATCCTGTGTTGAAGCTGAGGCAGGCTCATGTTCCTTAATACTTTTGCTTGGTGACTTTTATTGTTGTCTTTGGAATTCTACCTAGAGTTTTGTTGGTCAACACAGTTGGTAATATAAGTAGTTAGCACACCTTCTACCTACACATAGCTATTACAAGTTCAACGGAATTTCCAACACCCTTGATCATGTAAAACCTAGTTCTGTATTTTAACACATGTACTTTTGCTCTTAAATGCAAATACCACAAATGAAAGTTGGCCAGGAAATGCCATCCCAGGTGTCTTCGAGCCTTCCAAGGGTACTGTAGAATAAGATGTTAGCTATAGAGTGCAGGTCTGAGTAGCTTTCAGCCTCAGCCTGAGCAACCATGTCTCATTAGATAAGGAGCTTAACAGAAGTCACTTAGAAAAATGGAAATCCTGCTTTATTTTTTTTCCCTGAAAGTTAAAATAACGAGTGTAGACTGTAAGTAGGTAAACTCTTAAATGAGATACAAAAGAAGCTGTTAATAAATTAATACCACAGTCAGTGTTTGTTTCCTGAAGTGAGAGTTAGCTGGTTGTGTGTTACCCAGTAAGTTAGTTTATTCCAAGAGAGCGTTTCACAGGGAAAATGTCCGTCTCGCCGTCAGGACAGCTTCTGTTTCAGAGTATGGAGCTTGGACTGTGGGGTTGGAGAAATGTACTGGGGCTCATTTCTGTAGTGTGTATTGAACCATCTCTTCATAATAATAATAACAATGTTTTCATCCCATCCTCCTTCACCCACCCCTCAGTCATGCACTTCCAAGGAGATCTTAATGTCTTCAGTACAGAGATGCAACCTTGAACTACATAATCAGGGCCCCAGACTTTCTCATCTTCTACCATCATAAGACTTGATGTAATACAAGGGCACTGGTTAGAAACCTGTCTACTTCCTGGTTTCAGTGGCATCTTATACAAAATTAAGTAGCTTCAGATACATTTGGTGGGGAGAAAAAAGGGTAGATGATAAAAACACTTTAAGAATTCAGCAATGCCTGTGCTATGTACCATCCCAGCTAGAACAAGATACACAGCACCAGGACTCATGGCCACAGCTCACACACCTAGTTGCTGTGACCTGCATTGTGCCTTGGAAAGAGGATGTAAGTAGTTTCCCTGTTTGTAGATGTGAACCCTTTCAGCAGAGCCTTCACAAGGATGTAGGCACACTATGGGTCCGTTTCCTGTTTAGTAGAGAGCTGACCAAAGTTTGGCCCTTTTTAACACATCCCCTACCCTTTTAAGAAACTGATTTGATTTTTTTTTTTTTTTTTTTTTTTTTTTTAACTTCACAGTAAAAGAGTACGGTGTTCAAATCTGTAGTTACTGTCCTTGGTTAACTGTCCCCAGAGCCACAGTTGCCTCAGCAGCACTACAGGGACCCAAGGCCTACATGGTCATCTGCATTGACATCTGGCATGACATGTCTGATACTTTCATAGCTGGGTTGTGTCCTCATTCACATAACAAAGGCATGTTATATTTTTCTTAAAAGTCACTTTGTCAAAATGACACTTTTAAAGAGCTTCAGGCTGAATGAGTATGACTTACACAATTTTGACTTTAAAAGTTGCCAACCTGTTAACATACAAGGTGCATGGCCCTCCCTCCTCTCCCAAAGAGGATGACTGCTTAAGAAACAGCCATCTTCTAATGCCACATGACCCTACCCTTTTTAACGTTAAGAGCCATTTCAGATGCTACTGAATGGCAGCTCTTAATGTCTCCTTACAAACACACAGAAGAATGTGTTGCAGATTTAATGACTACTGCCATGGTGATGAAGTGACTTTTTGCCAGTTTCTCTTTTTAAAAAAATCACTATAAAGGTCAATGGTGGTTTGCATTTGCACTTGATCTGTGAGAACAGAACATTAAGCATATTCATATAAAATTTTCATTGTTGAAAACTGAAAAGCAGAAATAACCTTACTAAGTGACTCACCAAAAAGAAAAAAAAAAAGTTTTTTCCAATTAAAAGAAAAACAAAACAATCTTGGGTTTTCTTTTGGAAGCCAGTCATGACCCATAGTGGCCTGCGCCTTGTGGTAAAGCTGGAGGAAGAGGGAGAGGTTTCCAAGCGGACTTGATTCAGAACCGTAGCTGCTGGACACAGGCGAAGAACAAGCGCTTAGATTCCCAATGAGGTGTCATTTTTACGAAGTAACTTTTCTTTAACAGAGCTACACTTTAACGCTTCTGAAACTAAGAACCAAACCTTGGTAAGCGGGAGTTTGCTTACTTCTCTTCACCTTCATGGATCAGCTGATCACAATTCATCTGAAACATCCAGATGCCCCTGACAGCTTCATAGGATGTGTTATGGGTGGGCTGCTGGAGGCTGGGGGAGGGGCAGCCGCTTTTATTAATTTCAGTGCTCGGTTTGTTTGGCTGTCGCTGTGATTTGCCAGTATGGAGTTTTCATACTGAAGTCCATTCATTTCTGTGGAGCTTATTTTATAAAACAATCACAACTTTTGTTTCGGTTGACTAATGTGGGTTCACATTAAACACGAGGTTTCATCAGAGACCTGCAAATGCTGTCTTGAGGGTATATATACCAATTTTAACTTACTTTTGTTGGTCATTGATTGTTTTCGGAAATGCACAGAAAGGGTAGATTTAACCCATTACCGTCCCCCCACTGTGTTCACCACCCCACCACACTTACTAGAAGCAAATCCCAGTGTTACAGGACTCATTCCATCCATGGACATACTAGCATTACAAGCACCATCTTAATTTACAGGGTTTTCTTTCCACATTCAGTTTTCCATTTGGGTTTTGTTTTTGTCTGGGAAGGGTTGGTACGTGCCCTCAGTACTTCTGCACTCTGGCAGGCAGTGCCTGACCTAAGTCTCCTTTTTCTCCTCAGTGATCTGGTGAATGGTCTAGTAGCACTGATGAACAGCAATGTCAGCAGTCCTGTTAACTTGGTGAGTACCATTTTGCCTCAGCTTTGCAATTGCCAGAGGGTCTTTTGTGACAGGCTCTCCTTGCACATGACTAGCTTATGTAGGGCACCTGCTAAGTACTCAAGTGAAACAAAGCTGAGTAAGAGACTGAGAGAAGATAATTGTGAGACATTCATGAGCAGTATAATGAACTTCCTCTGCCTAAAAGGCTTTCTGTAAAGATCACACATGTAAGGTGGATGAGGCTTATGACAAAAGTCCCTGCTCGGTTGTTCATGCCTGTACATTCTCTGTACATCGTGTTCCTTTATTCTTTTTAGGAAGCTTTTGTACAAGAACATTTAGAAGAACATTAGAACATCTGTTTAGAAATCTGCCTTCCCTCAAATCACAAAATTGTCCACCAGGATTCTCCCAAAGCCCCTTCTGCATGTCTTCCTCCATCACTTTGCTTTGCCACTTTGCCTTTCTTTGTGTCTACAATTAAGCCTGGGCCTTCCTGAAACTTTGATCTCTGGGTCCAGGATAGCCTCAGAAATTGGGAGCTAGGGAAATTTAAAATTCATAGCTCCCAGGCTTTTCTGTGTCTGTGCTAGGGCAGTATACTTGAAGTAAGAGTAATAGGTTAGAGAAATGACGGAGTACCCGCCTAGCATGGGAAGGCCCTGCGTTCCATCTTCAGCACTACAAAAATGAAGGCAGCGGCTGTTAGAAAGTGTGATGGAAAAAAGTCAGAACAGATCTTAACAACTTCCCCATTCCACCCCAATACGCTGACTTCATCAAGCTCGTGGAGACTGCTCCTGTGGCTCACCCAGAGCACTGGTCTGTGACGGCATCCACTGCTGCAGCAGCTTTCTCTATAGGACCATTAGTCCTGCCCTGTGGAAGGTGTCGGCACAGTTCTTATAGAGGAAGTGTGTTGTTCTAGGAGAGTCAGTATTGTGAAACCAAATATGCAGAGTAACACTAAAGTGAAAGAAAAGGTAGATTAAAGTTACTTGTCCTGGAAGCTCGCCCAATGTGTATGCCCCCTTTTAAAATGATCTTGTCTTATCTGAAGGCCCTTCTTCAGAACAGATAGATGAAGATCTAAGGTTATTATATTTTTACCTGGCCAGGATGAAAACCATTCCAGAATGTGCCAATGGGGCAAGAAGCTAGGGTGAAGTTATTTGGAGACAGGGTTATCTGGGAGTTGATGGTTGATGCAGAAAATGTCTCTGAAGTCATGTGGGGTCCAAGTAGGGAGCTACTGCCATTGTCATGCCATTTATAAGAGAATCAATTTCTTTTTTAGGGAAATCCAGAAGAGCACACAATCCTGGAATTTGCTCAGTTAATTAAAACTCTTGTTGGTAAGTAGGCTACACCACTCTGAAAGAACTCATCTGTATTTACCCTGTGTTAGTAGCACCTTCCTTAGAAAGTAGAAGCTGATTAATTGTATCAGAGCAGTAATTTTATTGAGGAACATTTCCAGTTTTTCTGAGTTGGAGATTAGAGGGAGGATGAAATGAGATGAGTTTGCAAGTCTTGATGGAGTGTGGGGCAGAGCTTTGACCTCCAGATGTGACACAGATGTAACAAGTGCTGCTTCCATTGAGACCAAATTTCAGGAGCATAGAGAGAGTGACATTAGCTCTGGCCAGGCTGGTTTAGGCTATGTGACTCTGGAACAGTGTTCCCATCAAGGAGTAGGATGTCCCTGCGTCTGGCCTGACTCTTGGGTTGCAGGTACCAAGAAGGTACTTCCTGACCTCACTCTCAGGCTTGCTCTGGGAAACTTGGTCTCCAAGCCAGAAATTTGATTTCAGGACATGCCAGCCTGGACCATTATATGATATGTGTGCTTCAGGCTGCTCTGACTTGACCCTGCTATCCCCTTAGCTGAATGGGCCTCTCTTTCTTGGCTTAGGGTTGTGGTGTGCAGCTGGGTACAGCTGGAATCCTGTTTCATGTTACAGTAGAGACTGAAGTCTTCTGCCACATAAGCCCGACCCGGTGTGGTTCCAGTAATCCCATTCAGACTAGCTTCCCAGTTACGTATTCCCACTGTTGAGGCAAGGTTTGCTCCACTCCATGTGCTGCCTGCCGGTCACCATGCCTTTGAAGCCTCTACTGTCCGGATGGAAACCATGGGCCAGGCGCTTTGGTATCATGGCACTGTGGCTGTGAATCTAGCTTTTTGGATCAGAGTGTGCACAGTGATTCATGTGCACTTCAGAGTTTAGAAGACCCTGACCTGCACACTAAGAAGGATTTAGGATTACCAACTTGCTGCTTTGTGACTCTGTGTGTGACTGTGCTGTATGACTTAGCCAGGTCTGCCTGGTGGCCACTGCAGTAGTTCTCTTTTGTGGTCACTGGGGCCTAGTCTCCCACCCCAGGGTGCTAAGCCAGCTTTTCTGTCCTCCGCATACTTTATGCAGCAGCAGAGCTGACATCTCTGTCAGCAGAGCTGATAACTCATGTGACATGAGTTGGTTCTGTGCTTGCTCTGGCTAGAGCATTGATGGCCAGGTTTTCATGGCTCCAAGTCACCATCTACATGCTGTTGGTTAAGAACAGAACAGTGTAAGCCACCTGATCTCCATGAAAGGGGACTCCTAGAACTTGGACACCCAGGTGTGGCCCATTTGGAACATCCACCTCCAAGATGGTTCCAACCCACATTTATATATTTGTGTTTATGGGATTGTTCCCCATAGGCACATCTGCACCTGTTACCTGAGGTGGAGGTTTGTCCTTGGCACAAGCCCTTTTGCTCTCCTAAGAGGCTCTTGTGGGACCAGAAGCAAGCCTGGCACCTGCATGTGATTGCTTCGTAATAGCTACGCAGGCACACTCCCAGGTTTGTGAGGACTGTCTTGTGGCTGTGTTAGAGCTATAGGGTCCTTGCTTACAGGTGTGATTATTACCCCTGCCATAGATGGTAAAACATTGCTCCCTAGATGCATTTGACCTTACCTTTTTTTTTTTTTTTAAACTTTCTAATTTTTTTTCTCCTTTTTCAATAACTCAGGTAGTGGAAGTGAAATTCAGTTTCTCTCTGAAGCCCAGGATGACCCACAGAAAAGAAAACCAGATATCAAAAAAGCAAAACTGAGGCTGGGGTGGGAACCTGTGGTAAGTTTGAAGGAGGCCCACTGTCTCGGGAGAAAGGCATTCACTTCCTTGTCCTTCCCCTCCTAAGCTCTGGCCCTTGTTCGAAGGTTTCTCCACAGGCCATTCAGTGCTATGTGATCCTCTGTCAGGGAAAATGGCGTGGATCCCCTATATGACCGCTGTTTTCTCGGGAGTATATAATAAGCACATTGTCCTTTTTTATTCTGTTGTGATAAAACACTCTGACCAAAGCACCTTGGGGAGGAAAAGGAGGATTATTTGGCTTACACTTCCAAGTCCTAGTTATCACTGAGAGAAGTCAGAACTGGGACTTGGAAGTAGGCACCATGGAAGAGTGCTGCTGATTTGCTCACTGGTTCGTGCTCAGCTAGTTTTCCTATACATCTCATGACAGCCTGCCAAGGAAACAGTGCTATTCTCAGTAGGCTGGACTGTCCTACACCAGTTAAGACAAGCAAGATAGTATCTCACAGACATGTCTCGAGATAATCTGATAAAGACAGTCACTGTATTGAGTCTCATTCACAGGTAGTCCTAGTCCGTCAGGTTGAAAGTTACTGTTAACTACTAAATGCATCAATCTCGAAAGGCAGTGTTAAGGTGTATATGTTGTTTTTCTCATTGCTGTAACAAAATACCTTAGAGAAGCAACTTAAAGGGGAGAAAAGTGTCATAGGATTTCAGTCCATCATTGTGGGGAAGGCATGGCAGCCAGAGCTGCAGAGTCTGTGGCAGTTGCTTCTCACATTGCAGCAATAGGGAAGAAGGAACCAGGGCAAATAATAACCTCCAAAGGTCCCACTGCCCTGGAAATAGCATGATGAGCTGGGTGACATTTCAAATTCAGATCATCAGAAGAGAACAGCAGCATAATTGCAGGGCCCTGGTGTCCGGAGATGGATTCAGTGAGATTTCATGTAAACAAAGGTGGTCAAGTCATAAAGTCCCCATGCTGGTGGAACTCAGCTGGAAAGTGTGAAGACTGAAAGACATGGAGGAAGGTGGGCTTCCAATGCCTTCCTGGGACTCCTATACTGCTAGGCTCTTCACAGTCTGACCTACCAGACCAATAGTTCTTAATCTGTGGGTCTAGACACCCCCCCCCCCGGGTCACATATCAGATATTTACATTACAACAGTAGAAAAATTGCAATTATGAAGTAACATAATTTTATAGTTGGGGGTCACCACAACATGAGGAACTGTACTAAAGGGTCACAGCATCAGGTCACTGTATTAAACATTGAAATCTATCCAACTCTCTCTCTTCTCTCACTGCTAGGCTGCATTCATATTCTGAACCCCCAGTCTCTCCTTCTCCATCTGTTAGTGGAGAGCTCCTCCCCTGTCCTTGATCACCCATCTCCCAGGCTGTATGTGTCTGTCCTTTATAGCTTTATCTTCTTTGAAAATTTCCCTGGCCAACCAACCAGGTTGCAGGAGCAAGATGCATCTTTTCATCTACTGTGTTGGCTGTTTACTCTTTGCTGAGCCCCTCTGGAGAGAGATTTTTTTCTGGGCAAGCATGTAGCCTCATATGGCAGCTATTCCAACAGCTGTTAAAGAAGCAGAGACGTATTAAATGGAGGACAAACATAGGGTAGATGGGGCTGTCATTATATGAGTATTAGAGGACTCATCAGGAGGCAGAATGTTGTCCAGAGCTCTGCTTACATGTATACCACAGTAAATGTGAGGAGGTAGACTCAAGAATGTCAGAATCTGTTGGGATGTTAGATGTTTAGTTCAACTCTTGTGCTGGTTGGTGTATGATACCTTGAGTCTGAGAGATCTACAAAGGACAGAAAATTGGTAAATGAAATAAAACTGAATTTGCTCAGACTTAAAATCTAGTAGTCCCATCTGAACAAAGCAAAGCACAAAAGCAGAGGTCCCGGTTCTCTGAGTTTTCTGTTTTTAGTCATTTATTTTAAATTTGTAAGTGTTTGCCTGCATGTATGCATGTATGCCACATGCACTCAGTGCCCACAGAAGCCAGAAGAGGGCATTATTGTATTCTTTGCTACTTGAGTTACAGATGGCTGTGAGCCACTGTGTAGATGCTGGGAACCAAATTCGGGCTCTCTGCAAGAGCAACAAATGGTCTCAGCAGCTAGGCCGTCTCTGTTCTCCAGCCTCAAGTTTTTGAATTTATCATTTGTCCTTTTATTAGCAAAGCATGTGTTTTAAACAAAATGTTTTTGGACAATATTCAATGCATATTTGCTAAATAAATACTTTTGGGTTTGGATATGTGTTTAGGACTTATATCTTATCACACATCATCTAAAAGACATAGAGATATCGAATATGAGGGGTTTGCAATTGAATTCTTTGCAGTAAGAGTCTTAATTGATAGGAAATATATTAGAGTCTCATCCAAAGACATCTCAAACATAATTAGTGAGCATTCATGTGAGTGTGGGCAACTACTGAGGAGGCATGTTAACTGGGTGAAGAGGTGTTTTTATATGTGTTTCCCTGATATTTGGTAGTCCTGAGCATTTCATATACCTGTTGACCATTTCGGTACCTTCCCATGGGGAAAAAAAAATGCTACTGTGGGTGGGGTTTTTTGTTTGTTTTTTGTTTTTTGTTTTTTTTTTTTTTTCAGAATTGAGGTTCTTATATATTCTTACTTTTAACCCCTTACCAGATACATAGTTGACAAGTATTTTCTTTCATCCTGTAGGCTATGTCTGCTTCCTATTTACTTTACTGAGAGAAGTTTTTTAGTTTGATTAATTTGTCTAATTATGTTTCCTCTGCTTTTAGGATCCCATGTAATGAGTATATAGCAAAGTGTCCATATTTAAAACTTATACTATGATGTGTTTTGATGTATTTTGACACCTATAAAATTGTCATCACAATGAAGACAGACAGACAACACCAGCAAATTTACTCTAGTTCTTGACAGTGTCTCCCTCCACTGCTTTTTCTTTAGCCTTTAACTCAGTAGCTAATTGACTTCTGTTTCCTGTTTCCAGCTCCTGGTTAAGACTGCTTTAAATGTCATGTTTCATGGGCCCTTCCCTACCTATGCTGTTGGTATATGTTAAGGTGTGTCATTGGGGAGGCCCAGTGAGTCAAGTGAGGACAGCCTCCTCAGAGCATCTTCCTTGAAGGATTTCCTCCAAAGAGTGGACCTACATATGTTTCAGAAACAGTCTTTGCAGCTAACTGTAGTAGGCATGCCTGCAAGAGGAGACTCAGGAACTTCGAGGTCTTGAGGTCACTGCCAGGGTGTCACTTGCTGAATTGCAGTATGTGTTATGAAAGCAGCTAAAGGACCTTAGGCATCTCTGAAGTGGCCTTGACGCACTTCTGTCAAGAGTGAGGCATTCAGTGTCCTCATGAAGCAGGGAACTGACTGCAGTCTCTCATCTCGAGGGCACTCTGCAGTTGGCTTCAAGGAAGTCTGTCTGTTAATGGTACCTTGTTCCTTATTCTCACTCTCTCCAACAGGTCCCATTGGAGGAAGGATTGAACAAAGCCATCCACTACTTCCGGAAGGAACTAGAGTACCAGGCTAATAACCAGTACATCCCTAAACCCAAGCCTGCCAGAGTGAAGAAGGGCCGAACACGCCACAGCTGAGTTAGCCTTATGATATGAGACTCTGTCTTACCCTTATGAGGTGGAATTTTTGTGGAATTTTTTTTTTAAAGACTTAAACAGGTGTCATGAAGAACAAACTGGAATTTTATTCTGAAGCTTGCTTTAAAGACATTGATGTGCCTAAAAGCTCCCTTGAAATCTGAAGACTTTGCCTTGCACTTTTAAAATCTGTCTTTTTTATGTACAAGAGCCTAGATACATCTCTGCTATTTTCAGGTTTTTATCTTGCTGTTAGAGAGTATGCTGTAACTGTCATTGACAGTTTTATTTACTGGTTTCTTTGTGAAGCTGAAAAGAAACATTAAATGGGGTAGAAAATGCCAATTTTATTTATAAAAGTGGGTACTTATAAATGAGACATTACACTATGCATAAAGAATACAAATCCTAGAGGTATTGTCAGGTGGGTGGTGCACCAGTGTTTATTTGAGGACAGATGAAAGCACTCTGTTGGAAAGCTTTGTATTTCTTTTTTAATTCAGAATTTTCTGAAGATCTAATTTTCAGTTGCAAACTTGACTTTGAAACATCACTGTTGGTTCTTGATCAAAGATATTTGAAATCACTACTGTGTTGTGCTGCATATTGGGGTGGGGATGGGGACAGTGTTAACATATTCTTGGTCAACCATGGTTAAATATGCTATTTTAATAAAATATTGAAACTCACCAGTCATGGGCTTTGAGCTACAAAGATTGACTTTGTGCTTTACATCAGATGTTGGGTTGCTGAGAATAATACTTGAGATCTTAGTTTGAGTAAATTCTGAGAACATCCAGGTTTATACCATATTTAACTTGATGTGTGACTGTTAGAACCATCTGTGTGCTATGTGGGCTGAATTTGCGCATATGATACACACACGTGTATATGTCTTTATCTGAAATGCTTAAAACCAACTGTTTCAAATTTCAGGATTTATTTTGTTTAACTTGGGATTATTTTCCTGAACTATGTAATTTGAACATCCTCAATCCCAAAGCTGAAGTGTTGTGAAGCCTCAAACCCAGTGTCCCTTCAGCACTGGGGATTTGGGGCTTGGAGCCCAAAATAACTGTGGTGTGAAGTTTTCAGAACTCAGCCTGGGTTAAGATAAGCTTTGTGTCTTATAGCAGCACAAACCAGGTGGAACAAAAATTTCCATTTTTCTGGTGTGGAATTCAAGCAAGTTTTGCTGAGTGAAATGAAAACCTTAGGAATTTTCATTTTCATTAAGAACTTTCTCAAGGTTTGTGCTAGGATTTTATTTTGCACCTTAAAATAAATGGAAGGAAAACACAATGCAGAAAAGCAGCCTATCTCCAAGCAGATTGGCCCTATATGGTAGCAGCAGAAGCCCAAACAGATGCCCAAGGGATAAAGATGTGGACTAGGCGATAGGCGTGACTGGAAACAGCAGCACATGTGATATCTGAGCTTGGTCTATTCAAAATCATGTTGGGCTTTTTTTTTTTTTTTTTTTAAATAGGGTGCTTTTTTGTTTGTTTTTGTTTTTAATGAAAGTCTCTAGAATTCAGCCAAAGATGTTCTGACTCTGTTATGCTAAATTTACCAGAAGATTCTGAATCTGAACCAAAGATTGATCATGATGCCCCCCAGCGTAGGGGGAATGCCAGGGCAGTGAGGCGGGAGTAGATGAGTGGGGTGGGGAATCACCCTCACAGAAGCAGAGAAGAGGGGGGATGTGGAGGGGGTTTGTGGAGGGGAAGCTGGGAAGGGACATGACATTTGAAATGTAAATAAATAAAACAACCAATTAAAAAATAGAAAGAGGAACGCAGCGACATAAGTCACCATTGCCAAAGGGCGGTTACCTAGCTATGTGTTGTTAACAGTGAAGAATGAGCAGTGCAGTGTCAGCTACAATGGGATACTACTCTGCCCTGGAATAGAAGGAAACACTGCTATATGCTACAACATACTATAAGCCAGACAGATAAATGCTGTGTATTAAAGAAGAAAGTTTATTTGGACTCAGGATCTCATTGTGAGTGGCTGGTCAACGGTAGAGTAGAGCTGCTCCATCATGGCAGTCAGGGTCATCAGAGAATGGACTGGGAAGTAGATAAATCTTCCCAGTTTTATCTGGGCATGCACCACTTGGGACCTATTTCTACAGGTACGCCCCACCTCCTAAAATTACCACAAACTCCCAAATGGCACCACCAACTAGGAACCATGTTCCACCATTGTGTGAGTCTGTGGGGGACATTTTACATTTAAATCCTAACACAGGAAAACTATGTAGGTGAAGTAGCCAGAGAAAATTCATACATACAGAAAGTAGAGCTGTGCACACCCACAAATGCTGGAAAGAATGAGAGGTAAGGGATCCCTTACACACTGAACTCTTCTATATAAGTATCATATGGATATATAAACTAGTGCAGCCAGTGGAGAATCCTCAAAATCCACCGAACTTCCATATGATCCAGATGTGCCATTCCTGGATTTACACCAACATATCACAGAGATACTTGCACTTCCATGTTTACTGCTGCACTATACATACTGAGCAAGATATATAACCAGCTGGGATGTGCATCCATCAATGGATGAATTGATAAATCAAATTCTATATAAATGCATGATGGAGTCTTTTTTTTTTTTTTTTAAATACCACTTACCTCCAGAAACTGAACTTTGGCAGACCTTGCCCATTCCCTTGAGACCACTTAAAATTATCCTCCATCTGTTTTCCTACTTTGTACTCAGCCAGCTTTAAGCTTAAATTGCGTTTGAGAAAACAGTGTAGCCAGTCTTACATGCCTGGATTTCTTGTGTAATCACTTTTACAACTTAAGCTAAAATGTGTAGCTTTAATGTTAAGCCATGTGCTTTTCCATACCCTTGACCCAGAACAATGTATGTGTGTGTTGTGCTAATCATTTGCTGAAAACAACCAACAGGTTAAAAGAATCCTTAAACAAACAAACATCCACCATAAATGTTGAAAGCAACATGTGGGTGTATGTTAGACATCTATGTGTGGTTTTGAGTGATATTCTGGGTCAGTTGAGTAATTTCTTCCCTTGTAAAGCTTTGTTAACTATTTCCGTAGAAAAGAATGCCACACCCCTTTTTTATGTTTGCTACACTGCTCAATAAATATAGATCAGAGCCCTTTGTTAGGAAGAGACAATATGGAACGCATTAGACACACAGGAGAGAGACAACAGGTAGGCCATGGACCACAAACTACAGGTATATAGAAGACAGTGGAGAATCCAAATTTGGGCTCACTTCGTCAAACTACTCTGAAAGGAAGACTATTATTTAGTTTGGTGCTAATGCAGAATTGTATATGCTATAATGGGGAACATTACACAGAGGTTTGAGGAGATGGCCTGGTTGGGTGAAGTGCTAGTTTCACAAACAACAGGGCCAAGCTCCCGGTCCTTAATTCCTATGTAAGAGCCTGGCGTGCCAGTGCATGTCTGTAAACTTGTGCTGAAGGGTCAGGGGTAAGGGATGAAGGCAAGGACGGGCAGATCTATGGGGTCAAAGTTCAGTCTAACTAACTGGTGAGCTCTTGCTTCG
This sequence comes from Uromys caudimaculatus, assembly GCA_028551405.1. NCBI lineage: Eukaryota > Metazoa > Chordata > Mammalia > Rodentia > Muridae > Uromys > Uromys caudimaculatus. The sequence goes on from CM052709.1 coordinate 189,845, forward strand.
GTGAGAGACCCCGTGTAGTAGTTTTAATGAGAATGGTTCCCATAGGCTCACATGCTTGAATACTTAGCCCAAAGTTGGTGGAACTATTTGGGAAGGCTTAGGAGGCGCAGTCTCGTTAGAGCAAGTGTGTCCCTGGGGGGTTGGCATTGATGTAGCTCACATCTTTCCCAGTTAACTCTCTCTGCCTTATGTTTGTGTCTCAAGATGTAAGTAAGTCTGCTCCTGCTTCAGCACCATGCCTGTTGCCATGTTCTCTACCCATCATGGCCTCTAACCCTCTGACACTGAAAGGTCCAAATGAACCCTTTCTTCTATAAGTTGCCTTGATCATGGTTGTCCTAATTAGAGTTTCTGTAGCTGTGATGAAAACACCATGACCAAAAAGCAAGTTGGGAGGATCATAGTCTATCACCCGAGGACATTGGGGCAGGAACTCAAGCAGGACTGGAAACTGAAAGCAGGAGCTGATGCAGAGGCTGTGGAGGGGTGCTCTTTACTGGCTTGCTTCACATGCTTTACATGGCATGCTCAGCCTGCTTTTTTATAGAAACTAGATCCACCAGCCCAGGGATGGCACCGCCCACAACAGGCTGAGCCCTGCTCTATTGCTCACTCATTGAGAAAATGCCTTACAGCATCATGGAGGCTTACCAATCTCATGGAGGCATTTCTCAGCTGAGGTTCCTTCCTCTTTGATGACTCTAACTTGTGTCAAGTTGACACACAAAACCAGCCAGTACAATAGTGTATTATCACCACAATAGACACGTTACTAAGACATTTGATGTAAAAACAAAACCCAAAATAAAAACAAACAGAAGAGGTGGACATGAACCAAATAAGACACCTGACATTGATTGATGGCACCCACATCCATATGTATATATATTTGCATACTCATACACTATACATATAGGTGCACACACACACACACACAAGAACAGAATTATGTTTTGCAAGAAAATAGGGAGCAGAAGATGGAGGGGAATGTGGTGAAAGAAAGACAAATACTATGTTTTCTTTCTTGCAGGATCTTGGGTTAGCAATGTAAGCATATGTGAGAAATGGAAACAGGCAGTTTGGGGGTTGAAGGATGAAGGTAGGTGAGGGGATGAACAAAAGTAAAAGGATCGTGCTTAAGATCACGAGGAGCCCCATCATTGTGTGTGATAACTAAAATACATTAAAATAGGAGAAGAAGGAGGGTTACCATGACCCAGGGAGGTAGCATGGAGAGTTGGTGTCTAGTTGCAACAGTTTGGTTTGCGGGGATGGAAATGTTCCAGAGTTGACAGTGGTGATGGTTGTACAACAATGAATATGTACTTGAGCTCACTGAAATCGACACCTGGAAACTGCCAAATGCTTATTTTTCATTTGTTTCAGGCAACTTCTCACTCACTTGTTTGGATTCAAGCAATCTTCATTACTCAGCTTCCAGAGTGCTGGGATTACAAACACGAGCCACCACACCTGGCTTTAATGGGAAGGTTTAGATGGTTTATGTTTATCGCACTTTTTATTTTCATAAGTCATGTTTCCTACTAAGAGCCTTCACTTATGACCGCTCAGAAACACTTCATCCTGAAGGCAAGACTCTTTTTTTGTTTGTTTGGGTTTTTTTTTGTTTTTGTTTTTGTTTTTTTTAATTAATTAATTAATTTATTTTTGATACTTTATTTATATTTCCAATGTTTCCCCCTTTCTGGGTCTCCTCTTTGGAAACCCCCTATACCCTCCCCCCTCCCCGCCTCCGTGAAGGAATTACTCCTCCCACCCACCCGCCCACCCATCCCCATATTCCCACCTTGACATTCCCCTTTACTG
>CM052709.1:192171-217277 GCA_028551405.1 Uromys caudimaculatus
GGGTACGGGGGAAAAGTTCCTGAACAGAACACCAGGGACTTATGCTCTAAGATCAAGAATAGACAAATGGGACCTCATGAAATTGCAAAGCTTCTGTAAGGCAAAGGACACTGTCAATAGGACAAAATGGCAACCAACAGATTGGGAAAAGATCTTAACCAATCCTATGTCCAATAGAAGGCTACTAACCAATATTTACAAAGAACTCAAGAAGTTAGACTCTAAAAAACCAAATAACCCTATCAAAAATTGGAGAACAGAGCTAAGCAGAGAATTCTCAACTGAGGAAATTCGCAGGGCTGAGAAACACCTAAAGAAATACTCAACTTCCCTAGTCATCAGGGAAATGCAAATCAAAACAAGTCTGAGATTCCACCTCAGACCAGTCAGAATGGCCAAGATCAAAAACTCAGGTGACAGCAGATGCTGGTGAGGATGTGGAGAAAGAGGAACACTCCTCCACTGTTGGTGGGACTGCAAGCTGGTACAACCACTCTGGAAATCAGTTTGGCGCACCCTCAGAAAAATTGACATAATACTACCTGAGGACCCAGCTATACCCCTCCTGGGCATATACCCAGAAGACGCCCCAACATGTAACAAAGACACCTGCTCCATTATGTTCCTAGCAGCCATATTTATAATAGCCAGAAGCTGGAAACAACCCAGATGTCCCTCATCAGAGGAATGGATACAGAAAATGTGGTACATTTACACAATGGAGTCCTACTCAGGTATTAAAAACAATGACTTCATGAAATTTGCAGGCAAATGGATGGAACTTGAAAATATCATCCTGAGCAAGGTAACTCAGTCCCAAAAAACGAACATGGTATGTACTCACCGATAAGGGGATATTAGCCCAAAAGTTGAGAATGTCCAAGTTTCACTTAACAGTAAGCGCTGGACTGAGAGTGAGGTCCCAGATGGAGGGGTTGGAGAAAGGTCTGAAGGAGCTGAGAGTGTTTGTAGCCCCATGGAGGGAGCAAGAGCGTCAATAGGCCTGACCCCCCCCCTCCCGCTTGTCCTGGAGTTCGGACCACCAACCAAAGAATACACATCTATGGACCCACGGTTTGGACTACATATGTGGCAGAGGAATCACCTCGATGGCCATCAGGGAGAAAGGAGAGGCCCTTGGGCCTGAGGGTGCTAGAGGCCCCAGTAAAGGGGAATGTCAAGGTGGGAATATGGGGATGGGTGGTCGGGTAGGTGGGAAGAGGAATTCCCTCACAAAGGCAGGGAGGGGGAGGGGATAGGGGGTTTCCAAAGAGGAGACCCAGAAAAGGGTAAACATTGGAAATGTAAATAAAGTATCAAAAATAAATAAATAAATTAATTAACAAAAAAAAAAAAAAAAAAAAGAAGTTAGTAAAAGAAAAGTTTCCCAATGGGAATGCCTTTTCCTAATTGCTGACTGGATAGGCAGAGCACCAACAATGTCATTGTATACCCACCCCACCAGGTAGGGTTATGATCCTCAGCTCAGATGTGTTTCACCAGTCTAAAATAATCAACATTCAATTAACACTGTTTCACTGTTTCTGAGTTCACACTGACAGCTTTGGGAGGGAGGGCCAATGTTTACTAGTAATAATACTTACCTAGCAGAATGCCACATTACATACCCACCTACAAGCCCTTCAGATCTGCAACCTTTGAAGAGTGACCCCTTTCTCACATCCCTAGTACAAGCCCTCCATGGACACATTAGTCATTGCTCGTCCACTATGTGAAGTTCCGAGGGAACATATCCTTCCCACTTAGGCAGACTTACCTTCTCGTTTCTGGAGCATTTTCTTGAGTTTGTTTCCACTTATTCCACCTACATGAACAAAAACAGAAAGCAGTTTCAGAGTCCATAATTCCTGGAATTTTTTCACTTTGTGGAATGCAAAAATCAGAATTGGAAACAAGAACTGCTGATCTCTGCCCTGATTTAACAGATCTATAGTAAAGTATTTAATGGGTTTTTGGATACTTGCCATACAAGAAAAACAATGCATGGTATGTGGGGCTAATACTGATGACAGAGACCACAGATGAGAAGAGCATTACTGATTGAGCGTCTCTTGTGTTTTAGTCCTAATGTCTTCCTGCTTATCACATGTATCTTTCAGCAAACGTTATCTTTATAGTGTAACAGATCCTATAGTGCCCTCCTCCCAAATTCATAATCCTCAGAGAATAACCCCTTGGGAATTTCAGAGGTAAGCTTATTTTTTTAAGGATATTAAGATGGTTCTCACTGGACCCAGGGTGGGCTCTATGCCCATGATGCAGATATATACAGGCTGGGCAGCCCCATGAAAAATATTCAGGCAGAGGCGAAGCATCTGTGGCAAGCCTGGGAACTTGGCTCTGTAAAATAGCTGTACAGTTTTGAAACCTTCTCTAATTGTCCTTCATTCAAACATTATTTGGGGGTGGGGGGCATTGGCTGTTAAATATGCTTAGTTTTTAAAGACTTAAACTAACCAGCCTTAAAATTTGAAATAGTGTGTCTAGCCTGAAAAAAATTCAGTGAGCTGATACCTAAGAGTTGTACACAGGCTAGTTGGTCTCATGAAGGGTAGACTCAAAGCCCCTGGGGAAAACACCCCAGCATATTAAGTAAAAATCAGAGCATCTACAGGGGTCTGGAACTGTCATGAGGACCTAGGATGGAGAAGACCATAGTGAGGTATTAGTGCTGTCTTCCCATCAGGATTCTTAACCTCTCAGCCCATCCAGGATTTCTGAGAAAAGGCTGAACTTGTGCTTACATCTACAAAAGGGATCCAAATGTGATGAAGAACTTGCTTTGAGTACGCACCCACGAGTAGTGTAACCGGGCCACACAATAAGTCCACTTCTTGCTTTGAGTACGCACTCACGAGTGGTGTAACCGGGTCACACAATAAGTCCACTTCTTGCTTTGAGTACGCACCCACGAGTGGTGTAACCGGGCCACACAATAAGTCCACTTCTTGCTTTGAGTACGCACCCACGAGTGGTGTAACTGGGCCACACAATAAGTCCACTTCTTGCTTTGAGTATGCACCCACGAGTGGTGTAACCGGGCCACACAATAAGTCCACTTCTAGTTTTCTGAGAAACCCCCACATTCGTTTCCACAGTGGCTATTGCCAGTTTACTCCCACCAGCAGTGAATAAAGGTCCCTGCTTCCTTACATCCTGTCCAGTACATGCTGTCATTTGTTCTCTTCACGATAGCCATTTTGACTGGGGCAAGATGGAATTACCTAAGTTTTAATTGGTAGTTCCCTGGTGCCTAAGGATGTTGAACACTTTTTTAAATGTACCAAGATACTTGAACACTCATATTTATTGCTATATGATTCACAATAGCTAGCAAATGGAACCAGCCTATGCATGTGTGTGTCCACTCAGACAAATGGATAGAGAAACTGGTACAGACACAATGAAATTTCATGCAACCATAAAGAAAAAATAAATCATGTTATGGTCAGAAAACCAATAAAACTGGAGATCATTATGTTAAGTGAGATAAACTGGATTTAGTGTTCTGGTTTGATTCCTTTTGCTATGATAAAACATGTCTAAAAGAAACTTAGGAGAGGGAAGGGTTTGTTTGGCTTACAATTCAAGTTACAGTTTATCACTAAGGGAAGTCAGTGTAGACACTTAAGAGCCTTAAAAAAGGTGCAATGGAGGAACACTGTTTGCTGTCTCACTCAGGCCCATGCTCAGCTAGTTCTCTTATGCAGCCCAGAACCACCAGGAAATGTCACTGCTCACGATGGTTGTGGCCCTCCTATATGGATTAACAATCAAGACAATACATAAAAGATATGACTACAGAGCAAGGGCAGTTACTCAAATGAGACGGCTGTGCCATGCTGACAATTAATGCTAACTGGTACACAGAAAGGACAAATAACATACTTTTTCTCATGCTGAACCCAGATTTTAATTTATGTGTGTGTGCTTTTATATGTATGTATATAGATTGGATATAGTTCATAAAACTAGAAAGGGGACCATGAGAGGGAAAGGAAAGAATTTAAAAGGTGGAAGGGTAATTTGTTTTAATTACTTTTCTATTGCTGTGACAAAATACCATGACCATGGCAATTTAAAGAAAAAAATCATTTAGTGGGAACTTATAGTTTCAGAGGATGAGTCCATAACTATCATGGGGGAGAGCATGGCAGCAGGCAGGCAGGTATGATGCTAGAACAGAATTTGAGAGGTTACCCCTAATCTACGAGAGGAGGTAGAGAGAGAAAAAGAGCTAACTAGTAATAGCACAGGCTTTTGAGAACTTGAAGCTTACACTCAGTGACACACTTCCTCCAACAAGGCCACACCCCAGAATCCTTCCCAAATAGTTCAACCAACTGGAGACCAAACATTCAAATATATGAGCCTATGGGGCCATTTACATTCAAACTACCACAGTATAAACATGTATCTTGTGATAAGAAAATAGGAAGGGGTTGTCTACAGAGAGCAATGATGAAAGGCCCACCAGAAAAACATGGGGTGGGGGGTAAGAGGAGAGGAAGAGAGCCAAGGTATGTAAGAAATAGACAAAAGGAAACGTATTACTCTATATGGTAATTTTAAAACTAAAAAAAAAAATCAAAACAAGGAATATCCATTTGAGGTTCTGGGTATAGCTCAGTGAACACTTACTTAGCATGATGAGCCCTGGGATCAATCTTCAGCACTACAAAACAACTAAAAAAACCTGTACACTAACAAGACTAGAAGAAGACCTTTTTAGTAAGAACACTTGCATAAATGGCTTACTATGTTATTGAGGAGAAAAAAAAAAAGTTAATAGCCAAGAGTCAACACCTGTTTGCTCTTCTCTCTTTCTCTCTCTCTCTCTCTCTCTCTCTGTGTGTCTGTGTGTCTGTGTGTGTGTGTGCGCGCGCGCGCGTGCGCGTGCACACACATGCAAGTGCATATGTGTGTCTGCGTATATTTGTGTGTGTGTTAGTGCACCTAATGCTCACCATGTTTCTAGATTCACACCACTCTTATTATGCACAATCCATACAGAGCCTCATCACTCAGCCCACTGTAGCATGGATATATTGCCTGCTGACTGCCAGTATGGCAGTACCATCTAGAAAGCCTGGCCTATGCTCTTGGATGGGGTAGGGGAATCCAAGAGCTTCCCTGGTGATCTTACAGGTGTAATGGCAACACTTTCTGGGCTCTCCTAGGACAGTCTTGATTTACATTACCACCTTTCATTCTCAGAAGTGTACCAGCATGGAGGATAATATATGCACATCCTAATTTTAGAGAATGGACAGCATAGAAATATCCTGAGAAGAATCTGTAAGAGCCATGGTAAGGAATGAGTGACAAAAGTTGTTATTATTGTCCTGACATCTTGCTCAGGGGAGCCAGTATGTGATGGACAGGGAGCTAAGGAGTTAGTGTAGCAGGCATCAGAGTATCGTGTTTTTTTGTAGTCTGTATGCAGGTTGCCTATGGTGATGTGGCTGTTTTAAAATAATATCAGCGTTCAGTGTAGTCAGTTATCAGGAAATAACTGTCCCATCTATGCTTTGTCATTGTCCTGATCAGGCCACATCTCTGCAGTTGAAGGTCACAGGAAACCTGGAGAAAGGACACCCCTACCTCCCACTTGTGGTTTGAGATGATCTCAGATGTTCCTGTGGCCATACCTGCAATCCACCACCATGGGCTCTAACTCTCTGGAACTGTAAACTCTAAATGTTTTATTTTATAAGTTGTCTTGGCCAAAGTGTTTTATCACAGTAATAGAAAAGTAACTATAGTGAGTAATATTTCCAGTGTCTGGGCCACCACATAAAGATGGAGCAAGTGCCTCCAGGAGATTCCTCATTAAGAATTAATGCATCTGAGCATAAATCAACACAGTTGAGAACTGGCCAGGCTACTGGAGAAATGATTATCTAAACAGCAAAGTGGGGCTGCTGCTAAGTGTTCTACTTCCCTCCAAATCTTTAAACTCAATGAAGAAATCTATGGAAATATTTGCCAAAGCAGACAGATACATTCTTGGTTCTAATCTTAACAACATTTGTCAGTATTTAACAAGCCACGGTACAGCACACACAGAGTTAAGCACTGCCCGCCATCTGTTTGCCTTCTGTGGATGTGCTTAACAATTAATGAATGAAATGTGGTCTGATGCTGAAAGAGACATGAGATCTGGGCTATTCCTGCAAGCCTGACGTTTCATGCAAGTGTGAGTCATTAGTACTTTAGGAATGAAAGCTCCACCACAGCAAATCTTAGCTGTGCAACTGAAAGGCTTGGAGAAATCCCATGCCATGAAGCGTGAATGCTGCTGCTATGCCAACCCTGTACATTCAGCTATATATTAATACATATAATTGGACATAACATTAAATCTGCTTGAGGAAAGTAGTACAGAACAAAAGCAGAGCCGTGGCTCGCTTCCTACATTCCCAGCTGGCATTTCCAGACTGTGATGAAAAGCAGTCACATATGTAGTAAAACCTGGAATTAGAACACACAGGGGACTGGACACATTCAGAATCTCAAGATGTCTCACTTTGAAGGTGAAAACCAATGACAGGCAAATCAAGAGGGGGCTGTGATCATTCTCTTCATGAAATGTTCTTGGGTGTCATAAAGAGCCATGTTTGGGGGATGGAGGGGTGGCTCCTCTGCTAAGAGCATTGGTCGCTCTTCCAGAGGACCCTGGTTTGATTTCCACATCTACATGGCATCTCTCAACCTTCTGTCACTCCAGTACCAGAGTTACAACACCTTCTTCTGGCCTCTGCAGATACTACATGCATGAAGTCCACAGACACACGTGTAGGCCAAACACCAATACACATAAAATAAAAAGGGGAGAGGAAACAATAATCTTTGAGACTCAGCGTATTTTCATCTTGCATTATAAAGTTCCCATTTCAGTTCAGTGATGCTGATACTGTAACTGATTCTACTCTCTCACTTCTTGGCATTAAGTCAGTAAAATATGAGTGTTGAAAATGAATGGCCTACAGCCATGTTCACAAGGCTAGCTCACAAGAGGGTGCTGCTGTCATGTGCAACAGTCACCCTTTCAACAAGAACAAGCTCTCCTTTATTTTCATGGTCTCTCTTGCCATGACCCTGCCTCCCTTCACTCTGGAGTTTGGTTTACCATGCCTGCTCTGAGAAAGCAAAACTGAAGCACAGAGAAATCGAGTGTGTCTTCTATTTATGTTTGGCAATGTACTGGGACAAACAGCAGTCTCAGGTGATAGGCAAATAGTTTCGTGTCTTCCAGCTACTGTTCTCTTGGCAGTAAATCTAGGGTCACCCTGCTGCCTCCCAGAGTTATAAACCTCAAAGGTGCTCCTATGCATAGGAGCTCACTTGTGACCTCTAAAGGGTCACACAAAAGAATAACTTTCCAGGTTCAGAAGATAGAGTCTGTGGGACTCACTTTAGGGTGTGCTGTGAAAGTGCTCTTAATAGAGAAAGAGCTGGGGATTTGTAGTTAATTCAGCTAAATATAGTGAAAATATATAAGCTAATATGTAGATATATTTAATGTTTAAATATAATAGCTAGTAGAAATATAATAGCTAATAATTCAGCTGAATATAGTAGAAAAAGTTAAACATTATTAGACTATAAGGGCTGATGCCTGCCCTATCTGAAACATCATGCCAGCTCAGCTTTGCAGCCTGAACATCCTTAGTCAGCTCTGTTGCTCCAAACTGCCTGGAAGGGAATTAGAGAAAGAGAGCTGCTTGTCCTGCCTCTGAATACTACTCCCTTCAAGCCCCCACCATCCCTGAGTTAGCAATTCCTGTGGGTTGTGGATCCTTCAGATCCCTATTCCATTTGCCCAAGGTTGCCCCTCAGTCTACCTCACTGCCTACCCAAGTACACTCATTGGGACTTATGTGAGTGTACAAATCCTAGGGTTCCTCTCTGTCTTCTTGGTTAGTTCAGACTAAGAGCAGGATCCTATGCAGGCATGAAGCACCCGATTTCCAATTCTTCCCCAGCACCCTCAACACTCTCCGCCAGGCATCCTTCACTTACCTGGACCCAGACACAGCAGAAGGAGCAGCACCAGCCCTGCAAGGACCAGGACCACAGGACGCTGCGCAGAGGTGCTCATGGCGCCAGAGAGCTGCAAAGTGGCTGGAGGGTGGACTGGAGTGGGGACCCAGGTTCAGCGAGGCAGGCGCGAGAGCTCTGGTGTCCTTGCTCAGGGCAGGATCCACTGGGTGGGCAACTCACCAGCAGGCCAGTCCACGGGCCAAGCAAGCTTCAGTTCAATGCCACAGAGGTACACTGTGGGTCTGCTGCAAATCTCTGAGAGGAGTCGCGTGGCCAAAGGGGAGAGGCCAGGCACAGCCCAACCAGGCTGGACAGAGAATGCTGGCTCGCTCCTTTCCCCCTCCCCTCCACCCGCGCATGCCCCCCTGAGACATTCCTCTCCAGCACAACCCTCCCCTAGCATCCAAGGCCCTTGGTTTCAGGCTCAGGTCTTGCCTTTTAAAGTAGCCTTTGGAATGTTCTTAATTCCTGAACTATAGTTAAGGTTGGCTCCTGCAGGATCTCTTTTTATATTTTGGAAGATTCTGGGTTCAGAACTACAGTCCAGGAAAAACATGTCAACTCAAAACGCTGCAGTGCAAAAGCCTTGGAGAGACCAGGGTTTCTGCAAAGCTTTAGGTGAACATGCTGTGTCCATTGTGCACTCTCATTTCCAGACATTTGAGCAATTGGAAAGGAGGCAGAAGACACTCATTTTCTCAGTAACAGGTTTGACCACCAAAGGAGGTCATAAAACAAGTGTGTTCAACAAAAGAGAAGACCAGCTTGGGGGGGGGGGGGATTCCTGACCACTATGCAGAAACCTGGATTCCATCCCCAGCAGCAGGCTGGTGGAGCAAAAACAAACTGTTTTCAATTGATGAATGGAAACTTGGCTTTGGAGGCTTTTTCCCCTGGTCGGAGCTGGGCTGTTTCTTCACAGAGATTCTTCAGTTTTAAATCAAGAAGTGCTTAGTGCCTAGCCACTCAGGGAGCGACCTTCTCATGTAGAAGGGTTTCTCCAGCAGGCAGGAAAAAGTCAGTTTAGCCAGCAAAGAAAAAGAAGAGAAGGGTGAAACTGAGAGTTATGGAAATACTGATTTGAGAGTCATAGGTATAGAAGAGTTAGGAGCTTACTAGTGCGTACTGCTGGTCGCCTGTGATCTATCAGGTGTTGGATAAGACATAGCAATCAGAACTTTATTTAACAGACTCTCCGGTATGCTAAAGCGTGCCTCAGAGGGCACTGGGAGAAAATCCACTCCAGAAGCTTCCCTGCCCTCTTGCCCTTCCCTTGACCTTGGTGAGGAGAATCTTTTCTCCCTTGTAGACTGAGTACAGTAGGGAAGAACAGGATTTCGGTTCCAGTGTTTTTCTGTATTCTGCACAGATATTTAGATAACTCACTTGTCCTAGGTGTGGGTCTCTAAAGTGGAGGCTACAGCATCTGTTGTACTGAGGTAAGAAGTCAATGTGGAGAGCTTCGTATGCTGTGAGCATGCAAAAATGTTGCTATTTATTGTTACCACCTAGACTCTGTCTGGCCTCTGTGTCCTGTGCTCAGTGCCTTGACACCTGTGGTCTTTATCCCCTTCCTTCCAAGGCCAGACTCTCAGGAGCTATCATTCTGGAATGATGCCAATCCACCCCTAGTGCCATTATCACCAGGACTTTTCAAATGCTGCCCAACAAGTTGTCTTTCAGAATGCTGCAATGACATCTGCCTTAACTTCTGGTTCACAGATAATTTGGTGACAGAGGAGCAGGGGAAGTGCCCTTACCCTCTGGGGCACCATTAGCCCAGCACTCTACAGGGAAGCTCTGCAGAACACATCACGGGGCCGAAAGACAATCTAACACAACGTTGACCCAATACCACATCACAAGAGATGGCAAGAGAGCTGCTACAGCAGAATAGGCTCCATCCCAGGATTGCCATTTTTGTAGGCTGTGGGAAAAGCTCTTTGTCCTTCCAACAGTGGCCTGAAAGATTTATGGGTAAAATTATACAATGTAGGAGGTTTGTCCTAAAATACTTAGTGAGGGGTTAAAGAGATGGCTCTGAGGTTAAGGTACTTGATCTTTTGCAGGGAACCCTAGTTCAGTTCTAGCACCCACAGAGCAACTCATAACCACCTGTAACTTCAGTTGAGGGGATCCAATGCCCTCTTTTGGCTTTCATGGGCACCAGATATGTATGCAGTGTACATCCATGGGTTCACATGAATATATACATAAAATAAAAGTAAAGTGCATCTTTTAAAATACTTTTAAAAAGAATTACAATAGATTATTCTTTTTCCAGGAAACCATGCACACCACAAGCCTCAGTTGTGATACGTGTATAGGACCTAGGTCTGCAAGCATGTATACCCCTAAGAGTCATATACTGAAATCCTACTCCCCAGGGTAATAAAGGTAGGTCTGTAGGAGATGATGTGGTTATGTCCTTATAAAAGCCTCCAGAGAGATCCCTATCCCTTTCCACCTTGGGAAGACAGCTTGGGAAGGTGCTACCTATAAACTAGAAATTGAGCCCTCTGCAGATACTCATTCTCCTGTTGCCTTGATCTGGGATATGCCAGTACCAAGAACTGTGAGCTATCAACTTCTGTTGCTTACAAGGTTTTCAGTTTAAAATATGCTGACCTAAGAAAGTAAGACAACAGTGCATCCTTCTAGTCTTCTCTAGAATATAATTAGAAATATTCATTAAAATGTAGGACCTTAATGCTAACCCACTGCCAAAGAATATACAACTGCATTCCATTGCCATAGACTCCAGTTTAATTACTGAATCTACTCGCTGTGCCTTCATAGCTCCATAGGTCTGCCTGTACCAATGCCACTTTCTGAAATGACATTCTTTCCTCATTGCTGCTAGTCAGGACCGCACTTCACAGGCACTGCTTCAACAATGGCCCCTAACACAGTGATTTAGAACCACCATATTCTTTATGCTTCTTGGTCCTGTGGGTCAAGAGTCTGAGTTAGGCTCAGCCAGGTGGCTCTTCTGTTTTTGTGAAGTGCTGCTGGAGATCTCTTATATTGTTTGGATGGTAGAAGGACTGAGGTGGACAGCTACCCTCATCTGTCAGGTGGTTTGATGGTGCTGAACTACACTGAGGTGCCCTCAACTGTAAGTGTCATCTCAAGCTCGGTGGCCTTAGGCTCCCAGAAAGAGCACTGCAAGCACAAGTATTCCAGAGGACAAGAAAAGCAAGCTGCCATGATTGTAAGTCATAATTAACTACTGTAAATGGGCACAAATCAGTTTCATTGTGTTCCACTGGTCTATGAACCACAGGACTGACTGCATCTAGTGAAGGGTCAATGGGAGAATCTCAAAGAGGTTATGGTTCCTTTAAACTTGTCATACCCACCATGCTTCCAAGCCACACTGGGGTGCTGCTTCTTCAAGAGGCTTTCCCTACTCCCCTCTCAGGCTGGATTATCCTTCCTTTTCTGTTCTTGAAAACCTCTTGATCCTTTCCCTGATTGCCGTAGATTTCGTTATGTGTCGTATTTCTCTTTTGTCTCTTGAAAACAGAACTCTCCTCTGTTTTCAAGATTGAAGGATTAAAGAGAGCCTCTCTTTTAAACCATTGTGCAGACCCACACTATGAATAGTTGAGTAAATGCAAGCTATCCAAGAATGTATCACTTCAAGACTATGCGGTGTTGTATAAATGAGATTGTTTGATGTGACTGCATCTTTGTTTTTATACATTTGATGCTAGAAAAGGATATAGAATTTGTTAACATAACTCACTGGACTGAAGGAAAAGCCTGCCACAGACCTGTCCTAGCAACTGGCTAAGTCAATCCTCCAACCACTTTGGTGTTAAACTGCCTGCTTAGTGATGAGATCTCAAAGCCCCTTCCTGTTGGTTAAGACAGTTTCCATGCTGAAATTTTAACTTTTGCCATTTGAAATGACTAATTGAAGCCAAAGGTGGGGATAGAAAGTTCATTTTAGTCTAAAAAAATATTGAGTCACACAAAGTTCTTATTGTAGAAGACTGACAGAAGGGTTCTGTGAAGGTTTTCATGAAGAGGTGCCAGGATGCCACAAGCAGGCCCAGCCTATTTAATGTCTGTGTTCAGGACTCCACAGGTAGTTGCCTGCCCTGAGTGTCTGTGCATAGAATCTAAGGTCAGATATTACCTCTTAATGTTCAAGCCTAGAATTCACTAACCAAGGTGGTCTGAGCACAGGATCTACTAGCAGACTTGGTTATTAGTATCTGTGCCCAGGACCTAACTAGTGGACCAGGGCTCTTAGTGCCTGAGTGTGAGTGAGAATCCAGAGTCAGGAGACCTAGAGACAGCCTGTGAGCTCTAGAAGAAATACCTTTCTTCTGTGCAAGGGTCCTTGGTGAAACAAGAAGGCTTCTCTGGGGCTAGTTTCCAGTCTCCTTCACTTTAATTTTCAACATCTGAAGCAGAGTTTGGAAAGCAGATGCCATAATTTTCAGATGAGACTCAGAGTTCTCCCCACCAGAAAGCCTTGCTTTGTTTTCCCTGGATGCCTCCCTCCAAAAGGTGTAGGACCATGGTGGAAAACCCAAGCAGTTCTCCCAAGAAGTCCGAGAGCATGAAGCTCTGTGTATATTGTGCATATCCGTGGATAACATCTACCTTTTCGTTTACATGAAGAACTTTAGGGCTTCTCTAGCTTTTCTGAATTACCAGAATCACTACTTTTGCACTTTGAGAAACCTGTATTAAGTTTAAAAAAAAAAACCCTAAAATCATAAGCTTCTAGATGTCACAATAGTCAATGTATCACCTAGACAGCTACCAAATGACTGACAAATGTGGGTATCATATGTGTCTAGACTTTGAAAGGATGACTCAGGATTTCGTCAGATACATGTACAATTAATATACATTGCTTATTTCTGGAAGTTTTTAGATAATGTTTTTACATCTTGGTTGATGGTGAATGACAGAGATGAGGAAGGTGAGTCTATAATCCATAGGGAATGTCCATGTGTTTGCTAATGCATGAATATAATCGGGACTACTCATGGAAGGTGGCCAGTGGTAGCACCATTCACATCAAGTTCATCCACAATCATCTAGGAACCCACAAGAGACCATGGCTGCCCCTGAAATCTAAAGCTAATCGTTTATTCAACACTATGATTTCCAGTTTAACCCTTGGTTCTCACAGGGTTTATAGGCAGGGATTCCCAGGGTCCAAGTTTGACTGTCACTCAGCAGTTTTCCTAGTATCTAAAGATCCCAACATTCACCATGTGTTTCTACCTTCTAGATAAACCTTTAGCAATTTAGCCTGCATTTTTGTGTCAACCATAGACCCATATTCAATTATGCCAGTGTCTGATTAGGTCCTGTCCTCAGGAGGCTGACCTTCTATTGAGGATCAACACACAAGCAAAAAACTCATAGTTACATTTTGCAAGCTATTTGAAAGCCTTTCAAGAATTTACATGTTAAGGACTTTGTCTTAGTCAGAGTTTCTATTCCTGAACAAACATCATGACCAAGACGCAAGTTGGGGAGGAAACGGTTTATTCAGCTTACACTTCCACATTGCTGTTCATCACTAAAGGAAGTCAGGACTGGAACTCAAGCAGGTCAGGGATAAGGAGATGATGCAGAAGCCACAGAGTGATGTTTCTTACTGGATTGCTTCTCCTGGCTTGCTCAGCCTGCTTTCTTATAGAGCCCAAGACTACCAGCCCAGGGATGGTACCACCCACAAGGGGCCCTCCCCTCTTGATCACTAATTGAGAAAATGCCTTACACCTGGATCTCATGGAGGCATTTTCTCAACTGAAACTCCTTTTTCTGTGATAACTCCATCTTGTGTCAAGTTGACACATAAAACCAGCCAGTACAGACTCCAAAAGGCAAGCTTAGTGTTGTTTTAAACAAAGAGTGATAAAGATTTATAAAATCATCAGATAGCTTACAAAGCACCTTGGAGAGACTTCATTACTTTGAGTAGGGTTCTGGACTGAGACTGAAGCATGCTTGTCAATCTTCAAACTCTGCCAAGCATTTCATTCAAGATATTGACACAGGAATTCTCTCTCCTGTTGATGGTTACAGTGTTATTGAGTCCAGAGTGGCACATGACTTCTAAATGGCTCAGGAACTGCCTTTAGAATATTTGGCCCTTGCTCAGTTTCTTGACCCTGTGTGTGCTGAGGGGGGCAGTCATTTTTAATATCATAGTTGTGAGACTTGCTGGATGTGGATATGCACACTGAATTACACGGATCACTATTTACTACTTACTGTCTCTTATCCTCTGAGAGTTGTCTGGTGATGAAGGAAGGGGTGAATATCCCCCAATACAGGAGATACACCAACTCCAGCAGCTGAGAACTGTGTTGCAGGGCAGCTGCTGGGGTTCTGTTATCTTGTCTCTATTTGAAGGAGAAGAGGAGCTCCTGCAACCAAGCAGGCATGGCAGGCACCTTAGGGCCTGTACAGTCACAGTTACCTCTCTTCTCTCTGGCAGGGTGGAGCTGGAACATCACTCATTGATATAGTCTTGGAACCCCAGTCTTTGGAGGAGGCCCATTGCCCCATGCTCATGTAAGGAATACATCCAGCTTTGCTTTCTCCACTAGTGAAGTTTAAAAACTCTAATCACACCTACATTTTCCAGCTACATTATTGAGGTATAACTGAAGTGTGACTAACTGCATTCTTAAACTATGTGATCCAACGAATGTTGGCAGCTATGATCACCACAATAGCAAGACAGATACTTCCATCACCCCTAAAGGGACCATGATTCCCTTTGCAGCTCCCTACCTTCTTCTTCCTACCAGGATAGTTTGCCTTTTCTGAAACTCCATCAGCAGAATTGCACAGTATGTCTTCTTTTGTATTTAATGTCTTTGTATATAGTGTTCTCAAAACTTCCTATGTTGTGTTAGTCATGTCTTCTTTTTTAGTGAGTTTTATTGGTGTCAGAACCATATGAACAAACACATGCTATCTATCTAGTCACCATAATGAATAAAGCTGTTGTCAATATTTATATCCATGTCTTTGTGGAGACAGTTCTTCAGTGAATCCCTACAAGAGTGGTGGCTGGATCACATAGTAGTTTTTGTTTATATGTATTTTAAACCTCTTTAATGATAATGAAGATATGGGAGGTAGTTTTCCAATTATAAATGTGTATTAATAGTTACCAGGAAAGCCACAAGGGGCAGGCAAACCAATGAATTCCCAACATCCTGAGCCTGATAACTTAGCACTTCAAAACCAAGAGTGTCCATACACAAAAGGACAGAAGTGGCCCAGAGGCTCCCATAAACCACATTTTTACAGCCACTCACCACAGACTTCAACCTCCCTCTACAGCACGTGCCTGTTACTAGGGATATCTGCAGCTGAGGACACAGCTGCCTCAGAAACAAGCAATGCTTCTTTTGGGCATGGTGCCTCTCCTATACCTTTATTGGAGCTAAGATACAAAAAATGCCCAAAAGCCAGCTCTCTCTTATTTCCAGCCCAATCTCAAGGAGCACAGTGAGTCTTCAGTACTATCATCCCCCAGCATTGTGGTGGACTATGCCTGCTTTTCTGCCTTTTACTAGTCAGAAGACACTGTGCCTTTTGCTGGACACACTCATGATTGAGCCCTTTCCTTATGATCCACATACACCATTCATCCCTCAACTCTGGGCTGACTTCCAGACAACTTTGACCATAGCACAACCAGCACACTAACTGAGCCTACTGCTTGTTGCAGTAAGTGAAGATTTATTGGAATTTCTAGATTTGTGAATTTAATTATTGCCATCTATACACCTGTGGCTGTTTTCAGTACTATTTGGTTCAGATGAGTAGCAGGACAGAGACTGAATGGCTGTCAAAGCTGAAGTACTGTCTGGTCATTACAGGAAAAAGATTGCCATCCTTGAGAACAGAGTATAGTAGAAATGACATCTGGGACCTCCCAGCTAAGGCCCTGAGCACCAATGGCCCACTTCCTCCTCACTTGGAAGACAGCTACCATGTCAGAAGTCCTACTGTCCTTCCAGAGGGGGCCACACAGGAAAAGAGGTTATGTTGGTACTTCTTCCCTAGCCAGGCCTCAGCTGAGTCCAGCAGGAAATCCTTCCAGCAGAATTGCCCAATTTAGGGAAGCTGTGGAAAATGATGAGCTGTCAGTGTTTATGCTCCTACTTGGGATAGTTTGTTATACAGCCAGAGATAACCTGAACTGCACCCTTTTCTGAAGTGGATGCCACCAGGCACCAGGCTCAGAACATGTATGGAAGATCTGTGAGGCAGAGTCCTACGAAGAAAGAACACAGAGGATAAGTGGAAGTTGGAAGGAAGGTACTTAAACAAGAGGAAGAAAAATCAACAGGGAGTATAGTAATCCAGTTTTGTTAGTATAATAAAATACCTAAACAGGCAAGAAAATAGAGTTATTAGCTTACAGTTTTGGAGACTGGAAGTCCAAACAGGTGCAAGCCATGCTGAGGTTAACTGTCACCACCTGGCAGAAGATAATGGTGAGAGCATGTGTAGGATAGAGTGGTCACATTGCTAAACAGTAAGCCAAGGAAATAGGGTCCTGAAATCCTTCCAAGGGCACACTCTCATCACTTTGAATACCACCACCAGGCCTTATATCTTAAAGTTCCACATCACCTCCATCAACATTAGAACATGAAGGCTCAATGAATGAAGGGCCTGAGTCTTGTGGGGGGAATGGATCAAGCAGAGGTGCCCATCCAGGCAAACCTCCAAGACAACTTGCAGCAGAATAAAGAGGTCTTTGAGTATTGTTGGTAAAATTTTCTTCATGTTTATTTTTTGGAAAATGGGATGATTGCATGCCATGAAATGTGTGAAGGTCAGAGGACAACTTACAGAAGTCGGTTCTCTCCTTCCACCATGTAGGTTTTGGGGAATCATTCTTGGATCATCAGGCTTGTCAGCCTTTATCCCTTTCCATCCTCCCTTCTCTTTTTGAGGCTGGGTATCACATATATCTCAGGCTAGCTTCAAATTCACGAAGTACCTGAGGATAACCTTAAACCTTTGAACCTACTGCCTCTACCTTCTGCCTCACAGGATTATAGGTATGTACTTACTACCACTCTTGTTTCATGTAGTACTGGGAATGTAAGTTGGGGCTTTATATGTGCTAGGCAAATACTGTTAACAAATGATCTACATCTGCAATTCCATGGTAAATCTTCATGTGTAAAACTATACAACTCATGATAATGGAAACTAGCTTCCTGGATATCATGAATTTTGATTTAAATTTATCTTTATGTGTGTGTGTGTGTATTTGCATGTGCACTCATTCATATATTTGATATGTGGAGCTCAGAGCACAACCTTGGGTGTCATATTTGCCTCTCATAGAGGTATCACCTTGTTTTGGTATGGTGTTATTTTTGTGATAATGATAAATTTAATGTCATGAGAACTTCAAACCGAAGAAATCCAATAAATTTCCAAGAATTGCAGAGCATTCAAAGCACAAGCATATTCCCTACTCCTTCTAATGTTTGGTCCATGCTCACAGCTCCAGATTTGCTTAGAAAGTCTTATAGTAGTTGCCCCATATAAGAGCTCTTGTATGACTGAACACTGTTGTCTTTTGACACAATGACTACAGACTCTTGTCTTCCTGTGGCAATACATCTTTATTCCAGGGTTTAACCGCCTGTTCCCATTTCTACCCTGATTGATGCTTCTGTAGTGGTCAACACTGCTTTCATGTTTTCATTATCACTAGAGCGTTTTTTCCACTTAATTCTGTGAGAATTTGTAAGGTATCTAGATGTGTGGAGAACATTGTTAGGAAACCCAACAAGAATGAGCCTTCTGTCCTGCCCTGAGCAAATGCACATTCTAGATTTCAGATGCATTTTACCATGTCTCTACTTTAGAAGACTGTGGGAAAACATGTCACAAAGCTACAGAATTCTATCTTTGCCAGAGTAGGGAAAGCATAGGTGGGTGATAGTTGAATCCAAGTATCTGCAGACCCACATGTTTGAACTCCTGGCTCTTAGCCGATGGTGTTGTTTTAGGAGGCTGTGGAACTTTGGGGATGTCAGGCTTACCTTGTGGATGTAGGGTAAGGAGTAAGTGTTTTAGTGATAGTTGAGCCCTGTTTCTGGTGTCTTTGATTTTTGATTCTCTAAGAAGTAAGAAGTCATACCATAAGCTGAGCTCAGGCTGCCACAAAGCTGCCAGCCATGCATTTCCTGACATGGTGGGTTGATGTGCTCAAAAATTATGAACCCAAACAAATCCTTCTTCCCTTATGTTTCTATCAGTGGTGAGAAGAGTAAATACTACAGTGGGCAAGGATACTTCTTGCTGTTTTCTTTGTTTTAACCATTGCCATGATTTGGATGTAGCCCCCTACGTGGACCACCATATTAAAGGCTTGGCCACTAGCCCATGGCCCTACTGGAAGAAGTTAGAACCTGGTATAGTTGGAGCATTGTGGTGAGGATATGTCATGGAGAAGCATTACTTGAAAGGATAACGGGAACATAGCCCCTTCTCTCTCTTTGCTTCTTGATCTTTATGAGAACAGTTTTCTCTGCTATGTGCTCCCCATCATGTTGCTGTAACTTGCCCTAGGCATAAAAGATCTGAGGTCAAGAAAACAGGGCAATAAACCTTTCTTTTGTGTAAGTTATTTCAAGTATTTTGTCACAGTGACAGAAAGCTAACACAACTATTAATGTAATCATTAACTGATGATCATACGTGAATGGTCATAGATCAGAAAGCATAGACAGCTTATGATCTATTTGAATTGTATCAATAGTGCAGAGGTAGGCAAATCCTGTTTTACACAGTGACCAGTTTTTCTTTCTAATCTGAATCAATATGGCCAAAGTTGAGCAAGGTGAAGTTTCTTCCTTAACACCACATGGAGAAAGCACCTGCAGCATAACAAGAATAATGTCATGGTGGAGATGTAGGTGGGGGTATTAGAGATATGTCTAAGCCTCAAGAATTTTCTGTGACCAACCATATTTCCAATTACTTCATATCCTTGCTTAAGGAAACACAAGAGAACTTTGTCACTTTCCCAAAGTGTCCAGTCAAAAACTTCCACAGGAACTGGTCACTTGTGGTCAACACTTAAACTGAAATGACACAAAATTAATAAAGGTCATCCCACAGAAGACACTCTGTTCTGCTCCACATTTTTGTGCTTGGGCCAAAACCATTTTGCATTTCCTGTCTTATACTCACAGAGATTGGCATCTGGGAGGCTTCAGATATTTTGAAAAACATTCAGACAGCAGTGCTAGGATCTGGCTGGGAGAAATAAAAATGAACGTCCATTTCCATAAATAAGAAGCAACAAGGTTCTCATTCAATGACAAAGGTCTTCATACAGTTTTAACATTAATGCACTCTGTATCCCAAAAGATGATCTCTTCCCTGCATTGTCATCAGCACCCCTCATAAGCATCTATATCTGTATGGTCAAGGTCACAGTCTGATGTGAATATAATCATCAGTTCTGTCTCCTTTGAGGTTCATATTTGAATAGCTCATGCTGAGAGTCAAGCATTTTAAACACTTGTTTTATGGAGCAAGTCATAGTTTGCATGTCACAGATAAAAAGCCTTAAGTGTACAGAGACCATGAGAATAAAAGACAACTCCAGATGATGATAAATGCTTCCTTAAGTCCCCCAGCAGCTTCCCAAGTCACCCTTGCTTCTGGTATGGGGATAGAGAGGCTTAAGATGAATACCTCTGAGATAATTTCATAGAAAGATACATGAGATTTGACTTTAGTTCCACAGAAGACCAACATGTGTTTAGAGCTAAGTGTTTAGCTGGCTCAAGATGAATTGATGAAAAGGGCTCTGACTAAATAGTGTTGATGTATCTGAGTGAGACTAATTGTTCATACAAATCATTGTTGCAAGTATTTCTTTTGTGAATAAGCAGAAGCTTATCCAAAAAATTCCCCATGATGGTAAAATGCAAAAATCCTACAACAAAAGGCATTAGTCATCAATCCCTGTCACTACATGTCCAACTATTATGGCCACCTAGGTAGAACCTTTTGATTCCCATTCTGCATGCAAATAATTGGGAGACTGAACTCTAGTTATGGAAGCTATTCAGGCTTCACTGCACAGAAAAACTCCTTTTCTGGAGAAATGGTACAGCCAAAGAGTGTTTACTGATGTAAACAGCCTCATGTCCAGCAAAGATGATCAGATTTTTAGAACAGTGAAAATATTAAACCACTTCTAGGACAACTATTTTGAACATTCAAACACACTGTTAGAGTCCCCATATTGATCCCAGAAGCTCATCTGTTTTCTGGGAAGTCTTGTGGGCTTGGTTGATTTCTGAATTCATACACTCCTTGGATGGAGGGAATATAGATGAAGCAGACAAAGGGAACTAGAGAAGCTCCAAGAAATAACAATCTCCACCGTTAGTTAGAATTTCTGGGTTCTTACTAACTCCTGGGGATCCACTTTCTCAGTCCTTTTGTTCTCTGACACTTCCTCTTCAACCAACCTCATGCCCAGAGGTATATGGTAACCTACTCTCTGTTACCATTCTGTGAAGTCTGTCTAGCTTTTTTGGGTTGTATTTCCGCTTGCAATAAGAACATAGTCTGGCTTCAGTGGAGAGGAGAGAAGAAGGGCTGAAGCAAAGAATATTGCCTAGGCCAGTGAGAGACCTGAACTCTATAGGACAGAAAAAGCTAAAATCTGGTCCTAGGAGAGTCTAGAAACAAGACAGTCTGGGGAAGAAGAATGTGGTGAGTAGACTGCAAGAGTGTTGACTCATCTTTTTTTCTCCCCAACCAACTCCGGTGAGATGAAGCTGGAGTCCAGGGACTCCGAGAAGGTCAGTAAATAAATAAGCTCAGCCACCCCCAGAGAAGCCTCAAACTAGAGAAAGAAACAAAATCTTTCTATTGAAAAAGATGACTCCCAACCTTCCAGTTTCCATCTGTGGTGGAAGACCTATGCCCGGACCACCAGGGTTCCATAGCCAAGTAGCACCAGGAGAAAGCTACCCTCCCAGGAGCATGGAAAAGCCATGAGTGGGGTTAAGACGAGCACCACTTCTCACCAGGACATAGGGACTGAGGTGAAGTTGGGCATTGGAACCTTCCAGTTTCCATCTGTGGCAGGAGACCTCTGCCTGGGCCACCAGGGTTCCATAGCCAAGCAGCGCTGGGAGAAAGTCACTCTCCCAGGAGCGTGGAAAAGCTGTGAGTGGGGATAAGACAAGCACCACTGCTCACCGATACCTGGGGACCTCAGCCTGGGTCACAGGGCTTCAGGAGAGAGCTAGTATTCCAGGAGTGCTGACACACCTTTGAGCATAGGCAAAACCACCACTTTTGTTCAAACTCACTGGATCAAGAGGGACCCTTGCAGAGCCATCAGGACACAGGAACCAATGAACCTCTGGGGACACGATCCTTCTGGTTTCTGTCTGCACCCCAGAGCTGACCCAGTGCCACAGCACTCCAAACCCAAACACCTCTCAGAGAGAGCTGGTCTTCAAGAAGTCTTGATACAGAGACCTGCAGGAGGGACAAACCACAGCCAGACAGAGTAAGATCAGCTAACATCAGAGTTAACAGGATGGCAAAGGGCAAGGGCAAGAACATAAGGAACAGAAACCAAAGCTACTTGGCATCACCCTAACCCAACTTTCCCACCACAGCAAGCTCTGGATATCCCAACACACCAGAAAAGCAAGTCTCAGATTTAAAATCAATTCTCATGATGATAATAAAAGACTTTAAAAAGGACATAAATAACTACATTAAAGAAATACAAGAGAACACAGGTAAACAGCTAGAAGCCCTTAAAGAGGAAACACAAAAATCCATTAAAAAATTACAGAAAAACACAATGAAACAGGCAGAATTACAGGAAAACACAATCAAACAGACAAAGGAAATGAACAAAACTATCCAGGAACTAAAAATAGAAATAGAAACAATAAAGAAATGACAAAGGGAGACAACCCTGGAGTTAGAAAACCTAGGAAAGAGAGCAGGAGTCATAGATGCAAGCACAACCAAAAGAATACAAGAGATAGAAGAGAGAATCTCTGGAGCAGAAGATACCATAGACAACATTGACACAACAGTGAAAGAACATACAAAATGCAAAAAGCTCCTAACCCAAAACATCCATGAAATCCAGGTCACAATGAGAAGACAGAACCTAAGGATAATAGGTATTGAAGAGAGTGAAGATTCCCAACTTAAAGGACCAGTAAATATCTTCAACAAAATTATAGAAGAAAGCTTACCTAACTTAAAGAAAGACATGAACATAAATATACAAGAAGTTTACAGAGCTCCAAATAGATTAGAACAAAAAGAAATTCATCCCGTCACATTATAGTGAAAATACCAAAAACAAGGAAAGAATATTAAAAACAGTAAGGGAAAAAGGTCAAGTAATATATAAAGGCAGACCTATCAGAATTATACCAGACTTTTCACCAGAGACTATGAAAGCTAGAAGATCCTGGGCAGAACTCATACAGACCCTAAGAGAACACAACTGCCAGCCCAGGCTCCTATACCCAGCAAAACTCTCAATTAACATAGATGGTGAAACCAAAATATTCTATGACAAAACCAAATTTACACAATAGGTTTCCACAAACCCAGCCCTAAGAAGGATAATAGATGGTAAATGTCAACTCAAGGAGGGAAACTACACTCTAAGGAAAGCAAGAAAGTAATCTTTCAAAAAACTGAAAAGAAAGCCATGCAAACCTAAAAGTAACATCAAAAATAACAGGAACCAACAATCACTATTCCTTAATATCTCTTAACATCAATGGACTCAATTCCCCAATAAAAAGACATAGACTGACTGACTGGATCCATAAAGAGGACCCAGCATTTTGCTGCATTCAAGAAACACATCTCAGTCCAGCGGTTACTGTTGAGTGAAACTTGGGCATTCTGGACTTTTTGGCTAATATCCGCTTAACAGTGAATACATACCGTGTTCATTCTTTTGTGACTGAGTTACCTCGCTCAGGTTGATATTTTCAAGTTCCATCCATTTGCCTGTGAATTTCATTAAGTCATTGCTTTTAATAGCTGAGTAGTACTCCATTGTGTAAATGTACCACATTTTCTGTATCCATTCCTCTGCTGAGGGACATCTGGGTTGTTTCCAGCTTCTGGCTATTATAAATATGGCTGCTATGAACATAGTGGAGCATGTGTCTTCATTAAATGTTGGAGCATCTTCTGGATACATGCCCAGGAGAGGTATAGCTGGGTCCTCAGGTAGTATTATGTCCATTTTTCTGAGCGTCTGCCAAACTGATTTCCAGAGTGGTTTACCAGCTTGCAATCCCACCAACAGTGGAGGAGTGTTCCTCTTTCTCCACATCCTCACCAGCATCTGCTGTCACCTGAATTTTTGATATTAGCCATTCTGACTGGTGTGAGGTGGAATCTCAGACTTGTTTTGATTTGCATTTCCCTGATGACTAAGTCCAGAATGCCCAAGTTTCACTTAACAGTAACCGCTGGACTGAGAGTGAGGTCCCAGATGAAGGAGTTAGAGAAAGGTCTGAAGGAACTGACGGAATTTGTAGCCCCATTGAGGGAGCAAGAGCATCAATGGGCCTGACACCCCCCCCCCCCGGTCGTCCTGGAGTTTGGACCACCAACCAAAGAATACACATCTATAGACCCATGGTTCAGACCACATATATGTCAGAGGATGACCTTGATGGCCATACGGGAGAGAGGAGAGGCCCTTGGGCCTGAGGGTGTTAGAGGCCCCAGTAAAGGGGAATGTCCAGGTGGGAATATGGGGATGGGTGGGCAGGTGGGTGGGAGGTGGAATTCCCTCATAGAGGCGGGGATGGGGAGGGCTTAGGGGGTTTCCAAAGAGGAGACCCAGATAAGGGGAAACATTGGAAATGTAAATAAAGTATCAAAAATAAAAAAAAGAAAGATAAAAAAAGAAAGATTAAAAAATAATAATAATATTAATATCCTTAAAATATACACCAAAATACTAAGTTAGTTGCTTTTTCTTATGCCATGTGTTTTTCCCAACCTCAGGTTTCCCAAAGAAACAAAAAACATAAAAATAAAACTCACTTTTCTGTTTTTCCTATAAAAAAAAAAAGAAAAGAAAAGAAAAGAAAAGAAACACATCTCCATGATAAAGACATACACTACCTCAGAGTAAAGGGCTGGAAAACAATTTTCCAGATAAATGGTCCCAAGAAACAGACTGGAGTAGCCATTCTAATATCGGATAAAATCGACTTTCACCTAAAAGTCATCAAAAAAGATAAGGAAGGACACTTCATACTCATTAAAGGAAAAATCTACCAAGAAGAACTCTCAATTCTGAACATCTATGCTCCAAATGCAAGGGCACCCACATTCATAAAAAAAAAACTTTAATAAAGCTCAAAGCACATATTGCACCTCACACAATAATAGTAGGTGACTTCAACACCCCATTATCATCAATGGACAGATCTTGGAAACACAAACTAAACAAAGACAGAGTGAAACTAACAGATGTTATGCACCAAATGGATTTAACAGATATCTATAGAACATTTCATCCTAAATCAAAAGGATATACCTTCTTCTCAGCACCTCATGGTAACTGAACATAAAATCGGTCACAAAACAAACCTCAACAGATACAAGAAGATTGAAATAATCCCATGCCTCCTATCAGATCACTTTGGAGTAAGGCTGGTCTTCAATGGCAACAATAACAACAGAAAACCCACATACACATAGAAGCTGAACAATGCTCTACTCAGTGACAACTTGGTCAAGGAAGAAATAAAGAAAGAAATTAAAGACTTCCTAGAATTTAATGAAAATGAAAGTACAACACACCCCTATTATGGGACACAATGAAAGCAGTGTTACGAGGAAAACTCATAGCTTTGAGGTTCTAGCTAGAGCAATTAGACAACAAAAGGAGGTCAAAGGGATACAAATTGGAAAGGAAGAAATCAAAATATCACTCTTTGCAGATGATATGATCATATACTTAAGTT